>SNQJ01S0050472.1:18361-43070 GCA_010110895.2 Picea sitchensis
GTTTTAAACATATTTTTTTTATTGTGTTTTTTTCTTCATTTAAAAAAAAATTGAGAAGATTTTGTCATTTCTATTTATTTATTTTTCAATTTAAATTTAAGCAAAAAAAAAGTTAGTAAATAAATTTTTAAGTGACCATTTTGTATCTAATTTTGGTGTTTTTTTTGCATAGGGATCTATTGTCAAAACCACTGTTTCAATTAGATCAAAATGAGTCGTAATTTTAACGTTTAGAAAAAAAAAAAACTTTAGTTAGCATTACTTTTTTATTTAGGTATTAATTTTAAGATTTTTTTTGAGCTATTGTATGAGTTTTGAAGGTCATGCTTGAATAATGTTGTAATTTTGACCCCGTTTGAAAAAATGGTGCTACTAGTAGCACCACTTTTTGATTTGGGGTTGATTTCCATGTTTTTTATGCAAAAATATGGGTTTTTTGGGTCAGAGTTCTCATTTTGAGGTCACAGTTCTCGTTAAGTTGGTAATATTGTTTGTTAACCATCCTCTAAATCCAATGCTTCCCTGACATTTTTAGGATCATCATCAGTAATAGATAAATCAAAACTAGAGTGAACATTAGGTGGAGTTTACCTTTATGGTTTCCTTCTTTCCTGAATTGATCTCCTCAATACTAGACTATGAGGTTTTTCTTCATCTTCTAATTCATTTTATTTTGATTTGTTTCCTTATGTTGAGTTAGATACTTCACCCTTCAACTCAAACTCTGTTGTCTCTGGTTCTTTTTCCTTTGGTGGGACTTTCTGTTTGGGAACATATTTAACCTCTCTAAATAAAACACCCCAACTGTAAACAATCATCTTAGTTTATGTCTTTCAAAGGTTATATCTTTTTATACCATATTTATGACCAGTAAAGATACACTTTCCATCGTTATTATCCAACTTACTCCTAGTTTCATTTGGAATATGTACATAATCATCACAACCAAACAGTTTGAGATGTTCAAGAGAGGGTTTCTTACCATTCCATGCCTAGTGTGGAGGTTTTTCCACCAACGCTGATGAGGGTGATCTATTTACTAGATAACATGCAATACCCACAGCCTCTGTCCAAAATTATTGTCTTAACTCGGCACTAATGAGCATGCTCCTTTCTTCTTCCATCAACATCATGTTCATCCTTTCTGCAACCCCATTCTATTGATGTGTGTATGGAGTAGTCTTCTATCTTTCTGTGTCTCACTTCTTACAGAACTCTTCACCATTATCTATCATCAACACCTTTATTTTCTTCTCTATTTGATGTTCCACAAGAGCCCTAAACTCTTTAAACTTACCAATGACCTCAGATTTATTTTGGAGGAAATAATTCCATGTATTCCTTGATAAATCATCAATGAATGAAACATAGTACATGTATTTACCTAATGATGGAACAAGGACATGTCCAAACACACCACTGTGTACTAAATCTAAGATTCCATTTTCTCTTATAGCACCATATGACAATCTTAATGATTATATTTACCATATATGCAATGTTCACAAAAATAAAAATCTAGTGTGCAATCAGACATACCTTCAACCATACCTTTATGATGTATTGATAGAAGGCCCTTATTTCCAATATGTCCCAATATTTGATGCCACAACATTATATTTTCTCTAGAGACCATAGAGTTTTGGTCTTCTTCATTTCCACCCTCGGGAATGAAAAAACTGTTACACCCATTATTGATAGTGCTTCCCAACAACTTGTACAAATTTCCATTCTAAACTCCCCTCATCAACACCATTTCTCCTCAAACCATTTTGTAGGTTTCCTTTTCAAAAAATGTATGTACACCTACATCACTCATCTTACTTACAGTTATCAAGCTTCTATCCAGCTTTAGAATGTGCAAGACCCTAGGGAGTGTTCTAATCGTTCCATCCTTGAGCTACAACTTGACCTTTCCACATCCTCTGATTTTGGATATTGATTCATGTCCTATGAAAATTTCACCTCCATTATACTTTTCATATTCACAAAACCACCCCCTATGGGGAGTCATATGAAAATAAGCATCTGATTTGATTAACCATACATCATGATCTACATGTTTGCTTGAAGAATCCAAGTACACATCCCCTCCTTCCTATGAAAAGGTATTCCCTTCTATGAAAGGAACATCCTCATATCCATTGCCTTTCTCAACACTTTTACATCTACAATCCTTCTTGTAATGCCTAGTTTTATCACATTTCCTCGAGGATTTTCCTAGAGATTTAGATCTCCCACTCAAGGAATTATTTTTATTTCTATCCAAGGAATGTCCTCTTGTAGATAAGGCATCCATGCTATTACTATCCATGGTTTTCCTCGTCATTTATTCTATTAACAAGGATGAAACCACATCATCAAACTTTAATGTGGTTGCATTACTTCCAATAGATACAACCAAATTATCCCATGGATCTGGAAAAAAAACACAATCAACTAATTCACTTATATTCATCAAAAATTTCAATGTCCATAGACAACAACTAACTTACCATATTATTGAATGCATTTATATACTCTGTTGTCAAGTCTCCATCATTCATCCTCAATAGGTACAACTTCTTCTAAAGGAAAAGTTTGTTTACCAGGGACTTAGACTAATACAAAGCCCCTAACTTATCCCATAATGACTTGGCTTTAAATTCTCCAAAGACATTCATTAACACTGAATCTGAAAGACACAACCATATTTTTCTATTTTCCTTCATATCTGATGATGCACGCCCCTCCATAGCCCGCAGGTCGGAAGGTCCACGTCAACACAGGATCTTTCCTTATCCATTGGCCCGAAGAGATTTCGGAATGGCTCTTTTATTTCCCTTTCAGGAAATCTACGCCCACAGCAAATTCAAGAATTTCCCCCTTGTACTTCGAGAGATCAGACTTTGCACTTTCGCGAATCTGTAGGTCAAGTGCCTGTCTCTCAAATCTCTGAAACCCGAAAACAGTCAACACTGACCCTTCCTTCCCTATTTCGGATTTCTCCTTATCGCGATTTCGGCGGTCGCGGTGTCCAACAACTTGTTCCCGTGATTCCCGAAACCCGATGTTCCGAATTTCCGACACGTTCACAAGGTTGACCTTTCAACGCCCCTTTACTCCATCGGAACTTCAGACTTCGCGATATCGCGAATCCTAATGCAAAGAATTCGGAACTTCACTCCCTGAAACTCCGAAATGATCAACGGAGTTTGACTCTGTGTCAATAGTGCACCACATGTTCACTCGCTAACTCATTTGTGGCCCACACAAATCCTTTTAGCTTTTCGGGACTTCGCGTCCCGTGATTTCGCGATTTTCATTGCAAAGTTTACGGGACTTCAACCTACGAAACCCCGATATAGAAATTCACGTGTAAATCCAATGGCCCTTGTGGCTTGGATCTACGGCCCTACTCCTCCTGAGCTTAGAACCTTTCAGGAATACTCGTCGTATCTCCTCTGCTCTTCTGTGAGATCTGACGGCTCACGGGACTTCGTGAATTCTCTTCAGAGAATTCCGACCGTCTGTCCTTCCTCTAAGAACTCGTCCTCTTGTGGTCCGACGTCGCTATGCCTTCCTTCAACTCCTTCGAAGATTCAAATCGCTCTGAACTTCCCCACGACTCTGTGTCTTCCAAAAAAAACCTTGCACGCACTCCTTGCGGCAGACTTTCAAGCACTTCCAAGTGTTGAAATCCTTCGACTCTGCGCCCACCTACAGCAGCAGTCCCTCAATGCTTCACTCAGGTCCACAACCTTGAGACTTCGCTCAGCCTGTGCACTCCTTGCACGGCTCCTATGCCCACTGCACTTCTGTGGAAACGAGAACAAAAGCTATCTCACCTGAGCTTTCAGAGACAACCCCTAAACACCTTGTTGATGCACTCCTTGCGGACAATTCAACTGCACTCCTTGCAGGAACTCTTGCTCAGATAGAGAAACAATTGAAACTCATTCCTCTTCTCTTTCCTCTCAGATTTCAAACATTCAACAAGAAATCATTCATACATATCATAAAATCAATTGCATGATAGAAAGAGAAAAACATTCATGAGCATAACATTCAAAGATGCATACACAGAGAATATATGAACACCATGAGTCTGAATCACAACTTTCTTGTATTAGTTCAGAATTTATGTACATGGAGTCTGCTACACAACTCTCTCTGCTTCTCCTCCTATGCTCTCAGAATTATGTTCATGCTCCCTCAATAATGTTACAATACACAAGGAGGGTGTCTATATCTCGTTTCCCTCTTGCGCTCTAAAACTGTCTAATCTAACATTCAATTCTATCTACCTGTATTAACTACTATAAATGCCTTCTACCTACTAAGGACGAGAGAAAATCGCTCAAGGTCCGTTTACATTATACAAGTGTGCCTCCACTTGATGTTTCATTAATGGTTCAAGATATTTCAAAATTTGTGTTGGGCACTTTTCCAGCTGTCCGATTGTCTCCGCGCTGGCTCGCTTGAGATGCTCCTGCATCATACTCCCTCGCTTGAAACTTTTCATGGGTTCCTGTCCATGATCTCACGCACGGTGTGTCCATGCTTCTATATCTCTGCTTCATTCTCCCATCTGGCATCTTCAACTGGATGGCCCTTCCACTTGACCAGATACTCAAAATATTGCTTTCGCCTGGTCTCCTTGCTTACTCTTTTGTCCAGTATGCGCTCCATCTGTGGCGTATCTGCAACTGGAATCTGTTTTTTCCACTGGACCACTGGCTCCTCATTTCCTGCCCCTACTTCCTCAGCTTTATATGGGTACAAATCTGAGATATTGAATATCGCAGAAATTCTAATCCCATCGGGTAATTCAATCTCGTAAGCATTCATCCCAAATTTCTTCAAGACCTTACATGGTCTGATTTTCTTCATCTTCAGCTTATTATATGTTCCTCTCAGGAACCTTTCCTTTCTCAAATGTGCCAGAATTAAGTCACCAACCTCAAACTGAAGCTGTCTCTTGTGTTGATCATCTCTGCGCTTATATTCCTGGCTTGAACTCTGCAATCACTCCTTCACCTGACTGTGAAGTTCCTTCATCACCTCTGCGAAGTCTTCTGCACTAGTGCTCCTAATCGCAGTCTGTTCTGAATCTCTCAATTTAGAAATTCCCCTTGGCTACATGCCATAAACAATCTGAAATGGACTTTTCCAATTTAGAAATTTCTGGGCCGCATGCCAAACAATATGAAATGGACTTTGCCCCGTGCTCCTGTTAACCGAGTCATTATAAGCAAATTATGCCCGTGGTAATACGCTATTCCCACTGCTGTGGTGTTCACCAAGTTTCTCAAGAAGTCTCCTGCACTTATCTTCACCACTTTGTCTCCATTCATCCATCTCGAGGGATGATAGGCCGAACTAAAATGACAAGTTAGTTCCTGCCTCTTCCATATAAGGTCCTCCAAAAGTTCCCTATGAACTTAGTGTCCGACCGAACTATGCTTCTTGGTGCTTCATGAAGCCGAATGACTTTGAAAAACTGATTCGCATTGTGAGTTGCGTCATTGGTCTTCCGACATGGAATGAAGTGTGCCATCTTGGAAAATCTATCTACCACCACAAAGATTGGATCAAATCCTCAGGCTCCTTAAAACCCCAATATGAATCCATGTTGATTGCATCCTTACCTAATTCTCGTATGGGTAATGGTTGATAAAACCCCCGTGATTCGGGCTTCTTCCCTTTCAATGTTGAAAATTTTGCATCTCGTCTACCTAATTCCTGGACTTATGCTCACATTCCTACCAAAAAATATGACTCATTCAACTTTCAATCATCTTGTCGCGGGACGAAATGTCCGCCAATCCTCCACTGTGTTTTCCTTCAAAGAAATTCTCCCTCATGGAATTTGGAATACACGCTTGATTACCTTTTAAATAGTAATCTTTCCTGGATCATATACTCAGCCCACTAGCTCCTATCTCTGAGAAATGGATTCTCGTATTCATACGCCTCCTTAAAACTCGGACATTTCATGCATATACCCCAGATCATCAAATCCCAAAGTTTTGACTTTGAATTATTGCATAAGAAAACATTTCCTTCAAAGCATCAACAACTTTGTTAGCGTTACCAAAAATATGTTTAATCACAAAAAGTGAAATTTTGCATGTACTCAAACCACTTAACATGCCTCTGATTCAATCCTCTTTGTTGAGTCACAAATTGCAATGCATGATTGTCATTGTATAAGACAAACTCTTTGGGATCAAGTAATGTCTCCATTTCTTCAATGCCCGAATGATACATAAACCTCTTTATCATATGTGAGTATTTCCCCACTTTGGCTTCATTCAACTTCTCACTGGAATAAGCAACAGGCTTGTCTCCGACTCAAGACCGCCTCTATTGCAAATCCACTTGTATCGCATTTCAATTGAAATGTCTTCTTGAAATCAAGAATACCCGGGAATCGGTTGTTGAGTTATTTTCTCCTTCAACAGATTAAAACTCTTTCTCAAATTTTCTGCCTAGTGCGAAAAGTATTCCAGGTTCTTTTCTTCACCGTGGTCCATCATCTGCACTAATTCCACTAAAATTCCTAATGAATTTTCGGTAGAAACTAGCCAATTTGTGAAAACTTCTCACCTCAAAAGATATTCTTCTGCGATGGCCAATTCTTGATTACCTCCACCTTATCTAGATCCATCCTCAACTCATCTCGGCAGAAATAACAAACCCCAAGTAAATGAGCTTTGTCTTCATGAATGAGGACTTCTTCATGTTTATCAACAGCCTTTCTCACAGAATTTCTACATCATCAGAGCTAAATGCTTCAGATGCTCACCGCTTTTACCGAAAACTTATGTCATTTAAATACACAATGACAAATTTTCCTCGGCGAACTCCTTCAAGACTTTGTTCATCAGCCTCATGAAGGTATTCTCGGCGATTTGTTAAGCCAAACGGGTATAACAAGCCATTCATACAACCCTTCGCTGGTTTTGAATGTCGTCTTCCACACTTCACCTTCTCTCACGCGGATTTGATGATAACCACTTTTCAAATCAATCTTTGAAAAATACTTGCTCCAATTGGCAATCCATCGATCATCCATCCTGGCAATGCAAATCAGCATTCGATGGTTATTATCTTGTTAATCGCCTCTTTGAGTCAAGACGCGATCCTCCAAAATTTCTCCATATTCTTCTGACCGGTATTATTAAAACAAACACACCCACTCGCTTTCCCCGACCAACCCTTTGTCCAACAAATCCGGACTTCAGATGAACCTCTTTCATTCTCTCTTTGCGACGCTAACTGTATGCTTTGTTTGTAACCGCTCCGGCGGCTAGATCAATATGATGACTCACACTTCTGATTGGTGGTAACGAATGAGGTAGTTCGAACACTACTATATTAGCAAACCCTTCCATAGTTCCCGAACTCCTTCTTCGTGAATCATCCACCTTGTGTCACCAAAACAATCTTCAAGCCAATTACAATGAACTGCGGTTCTTCCTTCTTCTTAACCTTCAGAAGTTCTTCCCACTCATGAGAAGTACAAGCAGTTGCTTACTTCCTGCTTCACCTCCTTATCCTTTTGATTGGAAGTAACATGTGAGTCCTCCCATTCTTTTCCTAGGGTATATGTGTTCATTCTCCCATCATGAATCACATTCCCGTCATACTGCCATGGTTCACCCAAGAATAGATGACAAACATCCATAGGACGACATCACATAGTATCTTTATCATTATATCCCTCCTATCTTAAATTCAACTAAGTATTGTTTAGTGACAAGCACTGATGTCCTTTTTGTAGCCATGAAACTTTGTATCGGCTTGGATGATCAATCGCCTCTAGCTCCAACTTCTCTACCATCTCTCTAGAGGAAATGAGATTATCTATGCTACCACCGCCCACAATGACCTTGCATACCATATCATTGGTCTTGCAAGAAGTCCAAAAGTCTAGTCCTTTTGAACCTAACTTCCACCTCCTTCTCTCCTCGGTGTGTCAAAAGAACTTTTCGTGATCATCAACGATCTTCCCGCCTTCAACATCTTTTTGCTCCTTCAACATCTCACCAGGCTTCACATGTGAGTTTCTCCACCCCTCTTTCTTTTTCTCTGGGCACTCGGAAGACTTGTGTCCATTCTTTCCACATGAAGCATGTTATTACTCCACATCTTCCCCTTCCTCTACCTCTAGTGCCGCAGGAAAAGTGTTATTGTTAGCATAATCTCCTCTATGTTCAATATGTTGCCCCTCTCGGTGAGGTTCCACCTCTCGGCCGGAAGTCCCGAGGCTTCTTCCCCAAATTTCTTTGGCTTCATATTTTTCCCCGGGTAACCGATTTTCCTCTGGCCGACTTCTCGCCTTCGCCTCTTTGACTCCGCCGACTCAGCCTTTCTCTTCCTCGCTTAGAGCCATCCGATAAGCATCTTCCAATCGCTTGGATGGTTACTATGCTCATCTCATCCTAAATGTCCTATCTCATACCATTCTATATATCTAGCTACTTTTTCATCATCGCTTCCCTAATGACCTGCCCTGATGTTCAACATTTATAGAATTCTTCGTAATTTCTTTTCATTGTCATCACCGCCTCAAGTTCTCGTGATTCTTCTAAACAGTAATTGTAATCTCTCGATTTTTCCTTCATCTTTGCTATCATTCTATCCCAAATTTTGATTATTTTTTTTTTTTTTTCATTTATCCTTGTAGTTCATCCACCACAAATGTTGTATGTCCTTTCAATCTTGTGACAAAGATGTTTGGCATTCTTTCCTTCTTCGACATCTTCATAGTCAGCGCATGTGTCTAGAGCTCTAATCTAGTCTTGAATCTCCTCCTCGTGATCCAAGTTTCCTTCATAAACCGGAATGTCCATCTTCGCTCTTGCACCCATTCTTGCAATAGCCCCGACGTGTCATTTGTCGTGATTCGGCTGCAACTTCCTCTTCACGCTCAGCCTCAATTTCACTTTCGAAAACACTAAGATCCCCATCACTGACCATACGCCTTTGTGATGTCTCCATGTCTTCAGCTCCAGTTTGTAGATCAATGCGATTTATTTTTCCATGGATGATCACCATCCGCCTACCTCTTCTTTCTCAAGATTTCATCCTCCTCGTGGATCGCGTTTGTCTATCCCTTCTCCATGCATACGGTGAATTCTTCCTTCTCTACGTAGCAAAGAACCTTTATGCTCTCGATACCGTAATGATGACGACGCCTCTCCACACACAAACAAGCAGTCGGCTGGTCCACGCCAACACATGATCTTTCCCTTACACCAGCCCAAAGAGCTTCGAATGGTTTTATACTTTCGAAATTCCGCACACAAAGAAATTCAAGAATTTCCCTCGGTTTCAGAGATCTGGACTTCGCACTTTCGCGAATCTATAGGTCAAGTGCATGTCTCTCAAATCTCCAAACCCCGAAAAACAATCAACGCTGACCCTTCCTTCCCTATTTTGGATTTCTCCATATCATGATTTCATGGTCATGTGTCCAACAACTTGTTCCTAATGATTCCCGAACCCGATGTTCTCAATTTCCAACATCGCTCTCACAGGTTGACCTTTCAATGCCCCTTACTCCATCGGGACTTCAGACTTCACAATATCACGAATCCTGTAATGCAGCACTGAACTTCACCTCAAACTCCTAAATGATCGCAGAGTTTGACTCTCATGTCAATAGTGTGCCACCCGCCCATCACGAATTTCTATGGCCCACACAAACTTTTTAACTTTTTGGGACTTTATGTCTTCCGTGATTTCGCTGATTCCCATCGTTAGTTTACGGGCTTCAACCTACTAAAACTCCCCGGAGTATAGAAATTATGTGTAAACCAACGCCCTTAGGTTTGATCTATGGCCCTACTCTCCGAAGCTTAGAACCTTTCGAATACTCTATATCTCCCCTCGCTCTTCCGGGTGAGATCTCGACGTGTTTCACGGGACTGAATTCCTCTTTAGAGAATTCCACCGCCTATCCTTCCTTCCTCAGAACTCATATCCTCGTGGTCCGGACGTTGTTATGCCTTCCTTTTCTCGACTCTTCAAGATTCAAATCCTCCTCAACTTCCCCTCTAAGACTCGCTAGCTCTTCCGTAAAACCTTAGACGCATCTCCTTTAAGGCAGCACTTTTCAAGCACTTCCCAAGTTGAAATCCTTCGACTGGGCTACCACCGGGCAAGTAGGCAAATTCCTCAATGCTTCACTCAGTTCAACTCCTTGAGACTTCGGCCACTGCACTCCTTGTACTACCTCGTGCTCAATGTGACTTCATGGAAACAAGAACAAAGCTATCTCACTGAAGCTAAAGACACCCCAACACCTTTGTCGACGCATTCTTGCGGAAAATTCAACCGCACTCCTTGTAGGAACTCTTGCTCGATAGAGAAACAATTGAAACTCATTCCTCTTCTCTTTTCCTCTCAGATTTCAAACATTCAACAAGAAATCATTCATATATAGCATAAAAGCAATTGCATGACAAAAGAGCAAAACATTCATGAGAATAACATTTAAAGATGCATACACAGAGAATATATGAACACCATGAGTCTAATCTCACAACTTTCTTGTATTAGTTCATAACTTTTGTACATGGAGTCTCACATACTTCTCTCTCTCTCGCTTCTCCTCCTAGTGCTCTAATTATGTTCATGCTCCCTCAATAATGTTACAATACACAAGGAGGGTGTCTATATCTTGTTTCCTTCTTAAGCTCTAAAACTGCCTAATCTAACATTCACCCTATCTGCACCAGATAACTACTATAAATGCTCCCCTCTACCTACTAAGGACTAGAGCAAATCGCTCAAGGTCCTATACATTATACGAGTGTGCTTCCACTTGATGTTTCATTAATGGTTCAAGATATTTCAAAATTTGTGTTGGGCGCTTTTCCAAATGGCTCGATTGTCTCCTACTGCTCTCGCTTTGAGATGTTCTCACAAGATCAACATCCATATTCATCTAATCTTCCAATGACATACTTGTGGGTGTGATACCAAGATCCAGAGAAACCCATTATTCTTCATCTACCAAAAGATCCTCTATCTTTAAATTCCAAAGCTCAAAGCTTTACCCATCAAATTCCTTGATCTCAATTTTAGAACTACTCTTCATTCTCTTTCACTACAAGAATCACCACTACATAGCTCCCATTGAAACCGTGTTTGTCATATACCTAAGATAATCAAATCCTTAGCAACAAAGGCATCCCCTTGAAGCCAATAACTACTCTGATACTAAATGTAGGTTTTAAACCTTTACAGTATAGCAATGCACATACAGATTATTTATAAAATAGAAAGAAAAGAATATCAATCACACATAGTACTCATAAATTTACCCTGGAAACCCTCAACCAGAAAAACAAGCAAATGTCTAGAGTTGTACCTCTAACTCTCATTGTATTTACTTCATCATTTACAAATACAATATATATGATTCTGCGACATTTAGAATCCCTAATCCATTGACTTGGATTATATTACAACCTTAATTCCTTAACCAGAATTAGAAAACCATGGACCAAAAAAACATGTGCCAAAACCACCTAAAACAAACCAAAAACAACCCAAATTTTTGCTCCAGGGGATCCACCCCACTATGACCCCCTTGTTGTGCCAAGTGCAACATACATCACATGGGGCTAATCATGTAAAGTATATAACACATACCCAACAAAATAAACAACATAAACTATCAGTTCTAAATGTTGACCTTGTACATCAAAGCATCCCTCATTAGGGTGACAAATATTAATGATCTCCCACAATAGCCCCTCATTGGAGTGCATCAAAGAGAACTCAAAAAAATTCAGCAACCCATATCCTACTATCCCTACCCTCATAGTGGCATCATCAACCACCTCCGCTTAGATATCATCATAGTCCCATTCTCACCATCTAATTGAAATCTCTCCAACTAGGCCTATCAAACAAAAATATGTTTTTTATCAAACTCACTTGGATTATACCATATTCTATTACACCATTCATGTGATTATTTCAAAAATAGACACAACAATCAGTCATATTGGAATTTCAACCATAGAGTCACACCAATATCATGGGTTTCATGGATACATATGTAAGTGGTACATCTATGTGACTAGTCCTCAACTCAACCATGCTTTTTATGTGGTTGTATTTGAAATAGATGCATGGAGAATCTGTGTGGGCATTCCTTAGCTCATTCATGCTATTTGCACATTCATCTTTGGAATAAGTGCATAGAAAATTAATATGGTCGTTCTTCAAGTCATCCATGACACTAATGTGACCATCTCTAGAATAATCGTGCAATCCATTCATGCAGGCAATTTATGACATTCCATGCCATTTTGTGACTATTGAGAGAATAGTTGTAATTATTTCATGGTTGTTTCCTCGACTACTATGTGAACTTGCAAAAATCCTAACGGGGTTCCATATAGGTCACCAAGACTCTAAAAAAAAGTGAATTAAAGTGAATCTAAGGAGGAAACCTCTCACCTGATTGCCATGGAATCAAATTTCACCCATTGGATTTTTGCAATGATCTCTACAACATTTAGGGCACCAATGGAATTTCCAAATTGGAAAGGTACAAATGATTTTAGATTTGTGGGCCTCACCCTATTTATAAGGGTCAACCATAAAAAAAATTGGGCCCATAAAAGAACTCAAGAGATCCATTTTTCATGTCATTTGTATTGTTGGGTTTCTTGACTCGTACCCTTTCATGCAATAAACCTCATTTTTTGTGTATAGGGACTTCACTTGGAGGCCATTTTATCCACCATGTTCTTTTAATGGGTATGATAGATGATAAGCTCTTTTTTTAACACCATTTGCATTTTCATATTTTTTTCATGATTACTTTCATTCTATGTTTCTATTTTATGTGTGTATGCATTTCATTTGGAAGCCATTTTTCAACCATTTGCATTCAAATTCGGTCATTTCCCCTTCAGGTGTACTTTTTCGAATTGGAATTTAGATAACATATTCCATATACTTATGCTTCATTTTCTAGCCTTGGATCCCCTTTGGATGTGTCTCTAAGTCCCCCCTACTCCCCCTTGTCTCAACAAGTAACCTCACCTAGGTCAGATACATCCAACTCTTATTGGTCGATAGTACTCCACCTTCATGGGAAACCTTGGTTTATTACCCCATTGCATGATAGCACCCATGTTTTTTATTTCCTATTTAGGATTAGGAGTTTGTATAGTCTATATCTCAAATAAAGTCTCATACTTCCTTCTTACCATTATACTAAACCATACCCCTAGACTCCCAAGTGGTTCACATTATTTATGGTTTATTATGTTAATTATTCACCACATTTTATTAGCCTCTTGTCTCATCCATGACCCCTAGCCATCTACATTTTACACCACCATTCAACATCCCATCAAGGAGATCCACCCTTGGGGCCCCAACCTTAGTTTCTTCCATTGGTCATTACTCTTACCATGCATGTAGGTCAGAGTTACTTGGTTACATTTATGGGCCACCTCTCTCCTTTTTTATAATATATCTATATTCTTTTATTTTTTACAAAATAGAAAAATATAAAAACATCCATAAAAATTCAAAAAATTAAAATGAGGGGATCATTAATGCTCACATTTTTTCAACACTAAACATCATCTCTTTCATGGAAGTAGTCCTTGTCACCCTTGGTCAGATAATCTACATTGATTCACCAATGGATACACTAATTCTAGTTATCTATAGCATATCCATTGCCTCAATCATCTTCATCACTATGATTCCATATATTTTCCTTAGTTTGCCTTTGTTCACATGGTTGTCGGTCTTTGTTTTGCATAAGTATTCACCATACTTTTTTATAACTCAACACCAGGTCATGTTATGTTACATTGGTTATCATTATTTCCCAAGTCATCCATCATTAATGCTCCACCCAAGGGAAGTCATGAGTCTCATACTTAGTTTTCCATTTGTTTCTATACTTGTCATATTCCTAGTTCATTACTATCAGTTACATGTTAATCCTTATATATCTAAGGGATCCTTTCATCCCTTCTCTCACACACTCACTCCCATGGACATCAAATCATTTTATTTTTGGAGTGATTAGAGAGATTTATTCTACCTTGGTCTCGATTTCCCTCATTTAATGGTTGACCATAGACTAGGAAAATATTCATCATTGCTCTTTGACTCAATATCCTCTCCTATGTTTGACATCAACTCATTATCACAATAAGGTGAGCCATATAGTATGGTGATTACAGTTTTCTAGATTTATTCAAATACCCCCATGTTGGACACACCAACCACACTGAGAGGGGGGGTGAATCAGTGTAGGGATATTTTCACTCCTTTACAAAACATCATAGTTAGTAATCACCATTTACTAATTATTCATTACTTTCATTTACAACTTGTTGTTTGTATGAAAACATAAATCAGTAGCAACCATCATCAATAAACCATCACCACAAAGAACACAAGGAACACAAGATATATGTACAATTTTATTTTATATTACGGACTACAATCCTTGGGGGTTTATCAGCAACAACTAAATAGTGCAACAACTCCACAAGAGCACCAACTCTCAATGCAAGACTCAGCCTTCAAAACTCAACACAAACTGAGAAGAAGAATCAATCTTCAACAGATACCATTTTGTCAACGGGTACAGGACCTGTCAATAGTACAACACGTGTATGTATGTGACTTATAAATAGTGCATCCCACGTATGTACGTGGATTATCTGTACTGCAGCATGCATATGCCTTCTGAAGAAATAGGGTTTTCTCTCTCCTTGAAAACTCAGATCCTCTGCAGTGTCTATTACATCCACTTCTACCTTTCACTGTCCAATATGTACCATAACCAATCACAAACACATCTATGTTTTCCAACAAAATATGCATGCTCCTCAACCATACACCATACAATATGAATGTCCCTCAACCATGTAATCATAAGATGTATACTATGACAACCATATCAGTATTGTAACATAAGAGTGTTTCTCACTCATCCAACCAGCCAACATAAACCATATCTCAACAACCATACTAATAATTCCCTAAGCATTCATCATAACATAAGAAAAAGTAACCATCAAAACAAGCATGTAACCATACCAGAACTTCTATGGAAGATCTGAGCCCATAGAATGTTTATCTATAACTTGCTTCGAACTCCAGGAACCTGGCACAAGCACTTCACTTAAGTCTTCCATGTCTTTCCCAATTGTATGCACTCTATCTCACCACATACCACATATGTATTCTCTCTGGCTCACTTCATCCTGAGTATGTACGCCCCCTAGCTCAATTCAACCCGCGTATGCCTTTAGAAACTAGGGTTTATGAACCTCCGAAACTTTTGTCGTCAAGATCTCAAACTTACGGAACTTCTGATGCGACCATGAGTACCTACAAGAAATATTTCACCAAAATATATCTTCCATATGCTCAAGAAAGACTTCCGAGACCTTTGCTCTCTTATTTATACTTCTCCAAGTGACTTCCTCATCTAACCAACTCTRACCAACTTCCTTCTTTTAGGGGTAACCCACTACTAACCACTTGTCCACTTCTAACTCACTTTGCTACAAATAGTAAATTATCCACTTCTAGTTGCAACTAAATTATTTTTAATTGTTTTCTTATTGCAACCACTTAACCCATGACTAACCACTTTGACTAGTCAACTTCTTCTAGAAGCTTCTCGAATAATTTGACTTCTTTGACCTTCTAGGGGCTTCTTGTCAACACATGAGGGTTCTCCAACTTCACATGGCCATACTCTCTAACCGTGAGGAGTTATGTGGCGTTCCACACATCACCAGAAATGGCATGACAAGAACTATCCATCTAGGATAGTTTTACTAACAAATTCATTGATCTTCATTACATTATTCCACAATCAAACTTGGGTTCCCTAACCATATTGCTAGGATGACTCAACCACTTAGACATTTGGACTTCGCAAAGCGTCTTCCCATGAGGGATTTCACCATAAGGGGACCACTTTGGAGTTCATCCATTTGGTACTTCATATAAACCATGATAAGAAAATAATGAGTCACCTTTACATCAATCCAACTAGAATAACCCATGACAACACATCATTATGACATTTCATGACATTATCCCTTTGCCATTGATTCCATGCACTACCACATGATCCAACGATCAATACATTAATCCATCAATCCATCTATGCATCATATATCAATGACAACATAATCCATCAATCAATACATCAATGATACTATGACAAGACATTGTCCCTTTGACATAAATGACAACATGATGCAATAATCTCCCCCTTTGGCATTGATGGCAACACCAAAATTGATGTCAACACCAATTATTGATGGCAATGTTTATACATGGAAATTATCTTCATCAATAGTCATCTCAATCACATCAATGTGACTATATCTCCCCCTTTGACATCAATGGAAAAGGATAGTTTTATCCTTGGGGATGCTCCCCCTACCTGAACTCTCATTGGGGTTGCTCCCCCTGTCTGGATGCCTTGGGGTTGCTCCCCTTGTATGTTGCTCCATCATTTGAACAATCTCTCCCCTTTTAGATAAGGGATATCACTCTGATGCAATGTTGATGGCATGACATCTCTCCTCCTGGAATCATGCTACTACAACCAACCAATCATGGGAAGAAGAATAACTCCCCCTATGGGTATGTCTCCCCCTATCTTATCTTAAAGATGAACAATATGATACTATTGTAATCTTATTCTGCTGCAAATGCTACTGCTCAACTGGAACATGGATCAAATTCTCAAGAATGGTCTTCTCTTCTTATGACGATCCTTGGACCTGTACATGCATCAATCATCCAAACTCGTGCCATACCATACATCAGGTGTATTCCAATCATACATACTACCTCATGCCTCAATAATGATGCAAAAGATATGTCAAATGAATCATGAACAAAGCATCAACCATGTGCACCTTGTGCCATACCATGTCCCAACCATGTACATCAACACCATACAATATACCATAAAATATCATCAATGAAACGTATCAACCATATGCCCAGAACATGTGCCAACTGTGTGCTAAGAATGTATCAATATCACTAGCAAATGCCTCTAACAATCCTCAACAATGTTCCAAACCATGCATCGAACCATGAACCATAGCATCACCAAGATTTGTCTCATCATGTACTAACATCACCAAGTATGTACCATGACCTTATCAATATATGCATCCAATCCATGTACCAAAAATGTGCCAACATCCATAAGCTATGTACCTCATCCATATGCCATATCACTCATGATATTCCTTTACAATAAACCAAGTGTCACAAACCATGTGTCAAGCAATGTATCTCAACTATTAAGCATCAATCAATGTATCAACGAAGCACCACAACAAGCATCTCAACTATCCCATACAGCATGAACCAAAGTATATGGTAAACAAGTAATACCAATTATGTACTTTAATCAATTACTATCACCCACAATCATATACCATCTATAAGTGCATCAACCATGCACTAAACATGTATCACCATCTGTACCAAGAAAGTGCATCAACCATGCACCAAACCTCAATAAGATATCCATACACATATGCCATATTATCCATAAACCATGTGCCCATGATACTGCTAGCAAGTGCCTCAACCAATGTGCCAAGTATGTACCAATCATGCATCAAGTATAGATCAAGCAGTGACTTATCAATGATGTACAACATAGTCACCTGATCAACCCATCAACTACATGTCTCGATATGTAGCTCAACCACATGCCAAATTCATACACAAAGACATCCAACAAATATACCTCTAACAATACATCATAAGATATATCAATGGAGTTCACATATGTACCAGCCATGTTCCATAACAGATATGCCTCAATCACCATTCACTACAGAAAATATTAAGCATCCAATAGTATCTCTAAACATGTACCATAAGTGTGTCTCAATAGATCAATGATACATCATCATGATATATCTCACAACCAAAGTGTTATAACTTCACTATCATAATCAACATTGTTCTTCAATAGAAAATGCCTCAATACACACTCTAGGGTTAGTACCATGCATCCAATATAGGCATCAAGCATATGCTTCAACACTCAACCACATATTATCACCATATATTCATAAAACATACATGCAACCATATTCATGGAAACCTTCAACAAGCATGTCAGACCCTGCAAAAAAAAGTTATATCATCAAATCATGTTGCACCTCATCTGTGTAGCCTTCTTTTCTAGGATTTTACCACAGATGCACGACCTATTACACATACAACTCACATATGTACACGACCTATCTATATGTCATCTCGCCTATGTACGTGATTGTTACCAATGTAGCCCATGTATGCCTCAGAAAAAAGTTAAGCTTGAGATTGCCTCATGGTTGCCATTATGTTATAGTTGTTCAGTATTCCTCATCCACTTCTATAGGTGTCTCATATTCTTAGAACTTGAGCTCTGAGCTTCCATCTTTCCAACATTGTCTTCCTTCCTAGTCTCATGTGTTCTTCTAGTCATACTATATGAAGCACTCTTCATGGATTGTCTTCTTGTGTTCCAACAATCCTGAGATTTGTGGCCAAACCCACTACAGCTGTAGCATCTCATGGTGTGACAATGAGGAGCAATGTTCCCCACTTGATTACATATCCAACATATTATCATGTTATTGAATCTTCTAACATATTTTCTTACATAATGTGTGCAATCCAAATCTTTGTGACCATATTCATTGCATGTGAAACAATGACCCTTAAAAACTTTTTCATATGTTTTCTTTTGTGTCAACCTTGAAGGTGTCTCTCTTCTTAATTTTCTTTGATGTGTAGGACTTGCTTCTTGATGTCTTCCTTGACTTGAAAACTTGCTTCCACATTTTGAGAAAGGAGGACTTACCGCATGCTTCTTAGAAGTGCTTGCTTCAAAGTGTGTAGCTTCTTTGTTGTATCCATGACCTGATTTATCATTTGGTGATCTTTGACTATCCAAAATTTCATTCAAGATTGTTGAGCTATTCATGAACTTGATATGAGTGTTTTACTTCTCTAGTTTCTTTCTAAGATCAACAACTTCATCTTCCAACTTATGACATGACTCTTCCTTTTCGTTTACTTAATTCTTTAATAGTTCCTCTACCCTTTTGGCTTCTTCAATTTGGGTCTTTAGATTGAAATTGACTTTAAGGCATTTGCTAAGCTCATTATCTACCTTCTTCCTTTATTCTATTTGATTAGTTAGATCATTCTTTAGTTTCTTGATCTCTTCTTCTTTTTCTTCTAATTGGGTCGTTTTACTTTATTCTTGTTCTTTGATCATTTTCTTTAGTTCTATGATATGCTTTGGGTACTTTTATAAGACTTCATTAATGCACTTTTCAAGATACTCAGAAGCAATTTAATGATGTCCTATTTCCATGCTAATATATCCTAACTCATATAAAACCTTTTCTTTAAACTTCAACAACTCTTCTTCTTCATCTATAAAAACTTATACTATATCTTCTTCTTCATTTGTAAGAGAACATTCAACTTCACTAGGAGTATTGTAATCAGAATATTTTGGAGATTCTTTACCTTCATTTACCTTGATGGGATTGTCTTGATATACCTTCTCTAGATTCATCCATAGATCCTTGGTGGAAATACATTGTCCCATGATTTCTTTAACATAATTTGAGAGTCTATTGAAAATGATCTTGAGTGCTACTGCATCATTCTTATTCTCTTCCATTTGGGCTGCAAACTTTGACTTATTCTTCAAGGGAACTAATCTACCAATAGTTGCATTCCAAACACCTGCTCCTTTTGCATTCAAAAATCCTTTCATCTCTATTCTCCATGTTGAGTAATTTGTCTCATCAAATATTGGAACTTTATCATCCATTTGTGTGTCCATGGATCTCCTTCAAGCTTGTTAAGGCTTATAGTGAAGGCCTACTCTGATACCAATTGTTGGACACACCGACCACACTAAGAGGGGGGGTGAATCAGTGTAGGGCTCTTTTCACTCCTTTACAAAACATCATAGTTAGTAATCACCATTTACTCATTATTCATTACTTTCATTTACAACTTGTTGTTTGTATGAAAACATAACTCAATAGCAACAATCATCAATAAACCATCACCACAAGGAACACTAGATGTATGTACAATTTTATTTTATATTACGGACTACAATTGTTGGGGATTTATCAGCAACAATTGAATAGAGCAACAACTCCACAAGAGCACCAACTCTCAATGCAAGACTCAGCCTACAAAACTCAACACCAACTGAGAAGAAGAATCAATCTTCAATAGATACCAATCTGTCAATAGGTACG
Source organism: Picea sitchensis (assembly GCA_010110895.2). Taxonomy (NCBI): domain Eukaryota; kingdom Viridiplantae; phylum Streptophyta; class Pinopsida; order Pinales; family Pinaceae; genus Picea; species Picea sitchensis. The sequence continues at coordinate 38,680 of SNQJ01S0050472.1, forward strand.
CGACCTGTCAATAGTACAACACGCTTATGTATGCACCCTATCAATAGTGCAGCCCGCGTATGTACATGCCTTATATGTACAACAACATGTGTATGCCTTCTAAAGAACTAGGGTTTTCTCTCTCCTTGAAAACTCATATCCTTTGCAGCGATTGTCACATCCACTTCTGCCTTTCATTGTCCAATATGTACCATAACCAATCACAAACACATCTATGTTGTCCAAAAACCTATGCATGCTCCTCAACCACACACCATACAATATGAATGTCCCTCAACCATGTAATCATAATATGTATACTATGACAACCATATCAGTACTGTAACATAAGAGTGATGTTCACTCAGCCAACATAAACCATATCTCAACAACCATACAAATAATTCCTTAAGCATTCATCATACCATAAGAAAAAGTAACCATCAAAAGTAGCATGTAACCATACCATAACTTTTATGGCAGATCTAAGACCATAGAATGTTTATCTAGAACTTGCTTAAGACTTAAGGAACCTAGCACAAGCACGTCACTTATTTCTTCCATGTCTTTCCCAACTGTACACGCTTTGTCTCACTACAGCCCGCGTATGTATGCTCTCTATCTCATTGCAGCCCGTGTATGTACACCCCCTAGCTTAATTCAGCCTGTGTATGCCTCCAGAAACTAGGATTTTTTTTTTAACTTTCACCGTCAAGATCTCAAACTTACGAAAATTCTAATGCGACCATGAGTACCTGCAAGAAATCTTTCACCAAAATAGTTCTTCCATATTCTCAAGAAATAATTCCTCATAAGAGACCTTTGTTATCTTATTTATACTTCTCCAAGTGACTTCTTCATCTAACCAACTCTAACCAACTTCCTTCTTTTAGGGGTAACCCACTTCTAACCACGTGTACACTTCTAACTCACTTTGCTACAAATAGTAAATTCTCCACTTCTAGTTGCAACTAAATAATTTTTAAATGTTTTCTTGTTGCAACCACTTAACCAATGACTAACCACTTTTACTAGTCGACTTCTTCTATAAGATTCTAGAATAATTTGACTTCTTTGACCTTCTAGGGGCTTCTAGTAAACACATGAGAGTTCTCCAACTTCACATGGCCATAACTCTCTAACCGTGAGGAGTTATGTGATGTTCCACACATCACCAGAAATGGCATGAAAAGCACTATCCATCTAGAATAGTTTTACTGACAAATTCATTGATGTTCATTACATTATTCTACAATCAAACTTGGGTTCCCTAACCACACTGCTAGGATGACTCAACCACTTAGCCATTTGGACTTCACAAAGTGTCTTCTCGTGAGGGATTTCACCATAAGGGGACCACTTTGGAGTTCATCCATTTGGTACTTGCTATCAACCATGACAAGACAATAATGAGTCACCTTTACATCCATCCAACTGGAATAACCCATGACAACACATCATTATGACATTTCATGACATTATCCCTTTGTCATTGATTCCATGCATGACCACATGATCCAACGATCAATACATTAATCCATCAATCCATCTATGCATCATATATCAATGACAACATAATCCATCAATCAATACATCAATGATACTATGACAAGACATTGTCTCATTGACATCAATCCTTTGAAATCAATGACAACATGATGCAACACCCCATACATGTATGGCTATTTGTTTCAAGCCTTTAAGTGGAAGTTTCCCTTCAAGTGATTCCCTACATGTTCTAGGGCCCCTCTCTAATAGGAAGTCCTTTGTTGTTATTTTCTACCCCTCTAGGAACCAATGTTTCCATACATGGATATTTAGTTAACAACACCCTTTCTTGGTAATTAAATATATCTTCATATGGGAGGACCGTGGTGTTCATATCTGGTCCCAAGTGCCCATTTCTCTTATTGTAATGTACTTTAACAATTTCACAAGCATGGGAATGTCCATCTTTTTTGTATAAGAGATTGTATTCACCATATTTGGGATTGTCTTATAGGTGATCTTCATCACTCCTCCATGGGTGGTCCTCCCTTCTTGATTTTCTCTCTTTCTCTCTTTAGTTTTTAAACACACAATCATGTGGAAAAGAAACAATCATGTATTTTGACTATACCGGATGCTCCTCACCTCACACATCAAGTGGCAATTGTTATTGCCTCAATTTTATTCACATGTGACGTTCAGGAAACTATTTCCATAAGAATCACCATTTTATATTAAATTAGCATAATCATGATACCTCGTGGCTATTTAACACCCTACCAATAAAGTCAAACATTAAGTTGGATACTTCTTTGATAGTGTGGCGAATTTTTCATTTAAATGTGAAAATCACATGAGAAATCCTTTGATATATATAAGCTTGTTGAAGTGGAACTTAGCTACTTTCATGGTGCATTAATGGCAATAGGCCTAGGTTGAGCGGCACTAGAGTAGTGTATAAGGTGAATTTGAGCTCCTATCTTATAAATTATTTGTCCTTTAACCCCCCAAGGGTCACAATCAAGCACATGAGATCCTACTTGGATGAGTAACATTCACTTGAAGATATTCCACCACTGGAGCTCCAATTTTCCTTATAAAAGAAAACCATGGGGTAGCATTTAAGAGGAAGAAGGGTTGTATGGGATCCAATACATGTAGTATGTTTCTCAAATCTAGGAGAAATCACAACATTATTAACCAACAAATCATGAGAAGGTGTCAAAGCAATATCATCATCAAAATCATCAACAAAATAAATAGTATGAGACACACCATCAAGTTTCTCAACATTAAACTTCTCCATAACAATTTGTAGTCCAATGAGTTCATTCTCAATACCATGTTTACCATCCTACAAAATCTGAGATGGTTTCATCCTTCTCAACCATTTATAACAATAAAGTATCATAATCTTTCTTTAATTCCTATATTTATCAAATAACAAGAAATTGTCTACTTGAAGGGGGGGTAGCTTCATCACGAAGCTCATCAACAGAAGCCTATATGAAGACAACTTCATTCTCCAACTAGATATTGACTTGCTTTAGACCATTAGTCTTATCCTTCAGTCCATCAATTTCAATATGAGATAGGTTCTTGACTTCTTCCTCCAAATCATCAACTAGATATGTCATATCTCTAATTTCTTCCATTAGGTTAAAAAAACGCATTTCATAGTTATTTCCAAGACAACAATCTACATAATACCTTCATCAAACTTCTTCAAGGTAGAGGTCTAAAAGTCATTTGTAGCAAGACTTGGCTTGTACTACTGCAACCTATAGATGGTCTTATCTTTCCCATCAATTTCAAGATGAAGCTAAGACCAACTTATTCAATTTTGCAACGGTTTCTTCCTAACAGGCGAGTTCTATCCTTCTCTCTTTCTCTACACAAAGCCTCTAAATAACACCCATATTTCTAGCAAAAGGAACAAAATGGATTCAAATATATATTCACTCGATTCTTAACAAGTCGAATGTTTATTGGTCAATGCACTCAACACAACATAAGTATATCAACCAAACAATAGATTACCTAGAGGATTAGATCCATGGTGTTATATCAACAATAATAAGTAAGTGATACACAACAGATAGGCTACCTCCAAAGCTTATACAACCAACATAATCAACAATAAAATTATGGTCTATGTAGTATGGGAATTATCTTCAAAATCTTGTGAACAACATGCACATGAATAAGTTCTTCCTTTAATAGAAAAATGCTGCAAAAATGTTTTCCATAATGGGTAATGACCCTTAGAAAAAAGCAAAGGAACAAAGAAATAATTTAACAATAATCCTCTAAAAGAAGGATCCTCGGTATTTCTACTTCCATCCAGTAACAAGGATGCAAAAACAAATTTTAATAGTTAAGGAAAATAGAGGCAATCAAGGAAAAAATTGTTTTACGACTAGTCGACTTATACCAAGTTGAATATATGCTAGTCAAATTCTAATCTAAAAAACCAACTCAAGGATACACGACTTATGAAGGGTGGCCCAAGTCGTTGGTTGATGCTATTGCAGATTAATGTGAGTCAATACCAAGTTGTTAATAAATGCAATTAAACCAAACTTGTGTGATATCTCAAACCTTAGGTTTGAGTGCCTGCAAATTTCTATTTTTATTCTACACACGCAACCAATGCACAGTCTACAAGTAGCAATGCACAAGAGAAAAATCCAATAGTTCAAAGGTTCCTTAGCCAATGATAACTTCATTCAATCTCCTTAGAAGTCGACCACTTCATAAAGGTATTTGATCCAATCTTCACGCCCATAGAAGTCAACTAACCCAAATCTACCAATAGTAATGTGTTGAATCTAAAATAATATCTAGACTTGTATTATGCCAAAACTAGGGTACACGATGGTCGAATTTAGCAATTCTCCATACTTTCAAAACCTATAAAGAAA
>SNQJ01S0050472.1:43080-89726 GCA_010110895.2 Picea sitchensis
AAAGTGCAAGCCACTAAACTTCAAATTAAACCACTTCAAAATAAATAAATTACCAAATGTAGTAAAGGTTGTCATTCAATGTTTAGGTTATGCAATATATTATTAAACCATGTGTTTAGAATATGTTATTGTGTTTTTGTGTAATAAAATAATGAAAACCAAATAAGTGAATTTGTCACCACCTAGCCACACATTGTGTCTCTGACCAACACACATATGCCTTTACTTGAAGGTGATATAGTCACAAATCATAATCCAAGGTTATAGGTATGAAGACTAATGATTTGTGAAAAATGATAGTTTGAATATGAAAAACATTCTAACCTCCATATGTGTCGATATTATTGTAGAATAATATAAATGTCTTTTGGGATGTTATATTCTAAACACTATGTGGACTTGCTATTGGATGGTTTTAAAGTAACTAAGGACATAGCCTACCTAGGTAGAAAATAGTCGCATAATATTGACATCAAACCTAGATGTGTCATTGTGAACATTATTTAATTTTTAATGGAGATATTCCATTTCCATGTGCATCAATAGGTGCAGGCATGATGTCAGAAGCAAATGGTGCCTTTATTGAATGGATCGTATCACAAATAGCTAACCACGTTGAGTGCTCCCTACGGCAATTTGAGAATGATTGAACAGACACTTTGATGAGCTATTATTTACATAATCAAGATCATATAGATGGTATTGATTCTAATAATGGAGTTAAAAAGTTTCCATGAGAATCTAGGTCAACGTGCATTCTTAGGAAAGTTTGATTGCTACATAGATGTTCAAAGAAAAGAGATTACATAGCAAAATTCCATAGCCACAAGTCTTATATCAAATGTGGAATAGTTCAATGTTATTAAAGGGAATATTTTGGGACCTCTCCCATTTAGTATGTCGGTGAACGAACTGTTATATGCCTTGTAACATTTTCTCGTTCAAGTTGGAGCTTGGTAGTTTAGTGCTTTGGCCAATAAATAAAATGTCGGATTTCAAAATAGGTTATATCCTAAGGGTTGAAGGTATTAACCAATTTAAAGGTTCATTGACACAAACAAACCAAAATCACAACAATAAACTCTTGGGAGTGAAGGTGAATCGGGTTCATCAATGTTCTTTAAAGCCAAATTATATTGCCATGGAATCAATTTCAAATGTTTTGGAAGGAGAGGTAGCACACTTTGCACCACTAGATGGTAATGAATTTACTTTTACTCAAGAAATTCTTCATCCGATGTGGGAAATGTCACATATCAAAAGGTTTTCTTTGGACATGGCTTATGAACCAATTGCTTAACCTTAGTGATTCCCCCTTAGATGTGATACTAAAGGAAAGTGCAAAGGAAATTAAGGTTAAATTATGGGATGTAATAGAAGAAACTCATCTATAGTTGGAATATCCACCTATGGGTGTCGTAGATTGTGTTGATGTACAAATTGTGACAACAAAACCATACAACCAGCTAAAACATCAAAATATGAGTACACCTTCTAAAATTAAGTCAGGTACAAACTCCATTGAAACTTTTGATAAATTTTCCCTTCATTATAGGTATGTGCATTACACATTTCTATAAATATTACTATACTTCTAAAATACTGATGGGGTTGATGGTGGAGGGTATTAACAAGAAGGCGTGTCTCATGAATGGAAATTCAAGAATAAAATTTATGACAAAATCTCTGGCATCAAATGCCACTATTACTAGACAAAGAGAAAAAATAATAGAATTCTACTTACAATAAAGTTTGACACATTAGATGTTTGTCAAAATGCATGGTATTGGACATATGAAATAAAATGAAGCACTTTCTATCACTATAAGGTTATCTTTAAAAATGGTGACTTGAAGGAAATAAATGATAATAGTGGATTACGAAAATATAGATCTAACACTATTGCAATAGTGGCTAGTGTTGGTAAGATTGTGAACCAATTTTTAGATAAGGCTCCACATCTAATGCACTTAATATGTCAAGATGGAATAAGGGAATCTCTCATATAGTTTCCTTCAAATATAACCTAGGCTTTGCTTCTCAAAAAGGTTAACAAGGACATGGTTGTGTTGGGTCTTCCTCTAGTGTTGCAATTCCATTTCAGCGCAATAATGAGAAATCAATTTCTAGATATTCTGATTACAAAGAAAAAAAAAAATTCAAGGTGTGGTGACTATTCTTAATCACCAACAAACTTAGCTCCACCATTGATCCAACTGGAGCAGAACGACTGTAAATAGTTCAAACAACGCATAATAAATATATTTTAGTTTGCCAGTGTGTACTATGCCCACAAATTGAACTCAAAGAAGCATCCTAACACTTACTTGAGCATTGTGCATGACAAGATGGACACGGAAAATACATACATATATATATATATATATATATATCAAGATTGGGTAAGAAGACAAAGCTTATTAGTAGTGTCATGAATCTCCCAATTTATTTGACCGGCATGCTTACATATGGACACAACACTAGGGCTTCAACCACTTCAATCTTTTCTATCTAGAGATGGGTTCAAACTTCACTGTGACTTCATCAACTAAATTCCTCAAGGAGATCAAAGAACTAATTATTGTCGATATGGGGATTTGTACATCAAACCACCCATTGCATGATGTTATATTACAAACAAAATCTTATTAAGAATGTTTGTTCTACAAGCAAGATGATATGAAAGCTCTTAAGGTGAGTGTTGATAATACAAACTGTTACATGTCAAATAGAAAATTGTCACTAATATTATTGTTGCAAATGGATGATTGTGTTGGCAATAATAAAAATCACCATGTGTTTACATTTGCATCCCTTTTAAAAACAAAGAGGGTGTTTGACATTTTTTAAGTTGGTTTTCTCCCCACAGGACACAAACATGAATATACATATGGAACTTATGGGAGGTTATCAATTCAAATAAAGTAGAAATACATATTTTCATTTCTAGAAATGTTGGACTCTTATAGGACATGGAGGACCACAATTCCTTCATCCCATATCTAATTGAAGATTTTTAACTTCAATAGGATCTTTGTGTATCTACACATGTTGGATGGTAACAACAAGATAATTGGTATCAAAGGATCTTAATACTCCACATTCTAGCTCATTGATGGCCCACCAATTATGCAATATAAAGCCTCAATTTAGGATGAAAANGTCGATATGGGGATTTGTACATCAAACCACCCATTGCATGATGTTATATTACAAACAAAATCTTATTAAGAATGTTTGTTCTACAAGCAAGATGATATGAAAGCTCTTAAGGTGAGTGTTGATAATACAAACTGTTACATGTCAAATAGAAAATTGTCACTAATATTATTGTTGCAAATGGATGATTGTGTTGGCAATAATAAAAATCACCATGTGTTTACATTTGCATCCCTTTTAAAAACAAAGAGGGTGTTTGACATTTTTTAAGTTGGTTTTCTCCCCACAGGACACAAACATGAATATACATATGGAACTTATGGGAGGTTATCAATTCAAATAAAGTAGAAATACATATTTTCATTTCTAGAAATGTTGGACTCTTATAGGACATGGAGGACCACAATTCCTTCATCCCATATCTAATTGAAGATTTTTAACTTCAATAGGATCTTTGTGTATCTACACATGTTGGATGGTAACAACAAGATAATTGGTATCAAAGGATCTTAATACTCCACATTCTAGCTCATTGATGGCCCACCAATTATGCAATATAAAGCCTCAATTTAGGATGAAAAGTGGTCAATGGAATTCATTGATTTATGGCCATCTAGACTTACCTATAAGGCATCATCAACTATCAAATATACAAGTAAAGAGACCTTTTGATTTGGAAGAAATAAACATTGGATTATAAACATATATTTCATTATAGAAGAAAGGAATTGATAAGGGAGGGGAACAATATTGGAATCCAAAGATAACTTATTGGGACAATATCTTAAAATATTTGGACATGGCTTTTATGAACATCGAGCACTTAAGAAATAATTTCTAGCCATCCACAATGCAAAAAATAAGGAACAACATTGATATACAACCCACACATGAAGTCATGGAATCCTACTTGAGAGATAATGTCTACTCTATTTAGGATTTCTATGTTGGACCTCTATGTAACAATCCAAGAGATGAATTCGCTCCAAGAGAAGATGGCATTGAGGGACAAATGATCATAGCATGATCATCAAACCAACATTAAAAAATATGGTTGGGTAGGTGTTGATCATTTTTTTTGTCAAGGGAAAATGACCAACATTTGAGAGAAAATATTGTGGGGAACGAGAAAGACTTTCATTTTTTTAGAGGTGGTTCTCCTCTCTTGATATATTGGAAGATTCTTTGTATGGTTGTAGATGAATGTAATGGGTGAGTACTAAAGAGCAAGCCCCAAAATATATTCAAACAAAGCTCTCATTTAACAGATTTTTTCATTAAGTACAAAATCTTATTCATGGAATAAAAGTAAAAAAATATAACAGAAAGAGATTTGTACAAAGTTTTCTTTCGACATATAACCCAAAATCAGATATGACTTTTCAAGACAAAAGGAAAGATAAATTGGGCAGGTCATGAAAGAACTTTACATGATTTCTTCATTACAACTCAAAAATGATTTTGATGGACAATACATTTGAAATCTCATGCTTTAGACTCAAAGTCTGAAAAATCACTAATGTAATTCCCCAAAATAGTTCTTTGTGGGAGAAATTAATAATAATATCCCAAATGAAATAAGCTTAAAAAATTTTGAAACAAGAGGGTTCAAACAACCTCAACAAGATTTCAATGACAATTACATAAACTTAAAATAATTTGAATCTACTTTTTAAAAGCAAGGATTTTTCTCCTCTAGACTTGAAATGTCATGGAGAATGTATAGAAGAATATTGAGAGACTTGAGCAGAAAGGAATATGGAGGAGAAATTCAAGAAGACTGATTCACAAATATTTTGAAAGGCAGAACTTGCTTCCAGCAAAAATACCCCTATGGAGAACTCTCTACCAGTCAACTACCAACCTTTTGAATCTAGCTCTTCTTCTCTTTTGTAATATCTTCTTCATCTTCTTGAAACTAATTTTCAGTTAGGGTTGGGGTTTATTTTCCCTATTTTTGATATTATATATGCATGCCATCAATTGGGACCCACTTTAGAAGCTCGGGAATGTCTTTAAATAAATCAATTTCCGAAAATAATTTGTTTTAAGACTAAAAATAGTCCAGACAATAATTTACTTTTTAGAGAATGATAACTAATGTTTCAGCCATTTAAACCAATTCCAATGTGTTCTTAATCTCTTTACCTTTTTGATGATCTCTTGTTTTCTCAAATCATATGTTGGGATCAAAAGTTATGAGTTTTGGAAGTTGGGGACTCAACCATTGTTGATTTGTCCTCATGAAATCAAGGCCTTTGATTTGCAAATTCAAATTTCTTTATCCCACGTGCACCGTGGGAGGGTTCTCATGACTTATTTATAAATCAATTTCATCTCCATGTTATTTGTGAATGAAGTAAAGAGATCCATAGAATTATGTGTAACGTGTGCACAAAGTATCTTTTGATCACCACATCATCACCCAATCATCATGCCAAGTCATTGTCCAGACATATCTATATGTTCATGTGTCACCCAGGGGTAGGTTCAGTTCATTACCACGTGTCACCCAGGGATAGGTCAACGTCACTACCACATTTCCCAATATGGTAGGTCCACGAAAAGGGGAAGAAACTTAGGATAAGAAATAATATTAAAAAATCAAATGAAGCGTTTGTGGAGTTACGGGAATGCGAAGGTAAAGGAGGTAGGTGAGGAGATAAAACTTGGTAAAAATGACTAAGTATGAGGTAAAAGGTAAAGGAGAGGGGGCATGAGGGAAAAAGGTAATGGAGAAGAGAGGACATCCTATCCCATGTCCACATTGAAAGATCAAAATTCAACTAAGTATAGAACTCGGTAAAAACCAAGTGTAAAAATCAGTAAAACGATTAATTCATGAAGGGTGCAATTTGGGTAATGTGGAAGATAGAGGTGCAAATTGATGATCACAAGATTGTGAGTTGAAGGACACAAGACACGGGGAAGGGTGCAATTTGGGTAATGCAAAAGATAGAGGTGCAAATCGATGGTCGTGGTATTGTAGGTTGCAAGACATGAGACATGGTAAAAAAATGTGAATTGAGGGGAAGGTTGTCCTGCATCCGCAATGCAAGACTTAGTGTAAAAAAAAAGTAAAATGTGGTAATTCATGAAAAATGACTAAGTGTTGGGGAGGTAAATCGTGTAAGTATGAAATGGAAAATAAAAATGAAAATAAATAAGTGGAAATGGAAAATGGAAATGAATTATGAAAATGAATGTGGAAATTATGGAAATGACTGAGTTGTGGGTATTATGAAAATTAACTAATTGGATAATGAAAATGGAAATGGGCTAAGTATAGAAATGGCTAAGTGTGGAAAATAGTTAAATATGTAAATGGTGTGAAAGAAGGAAAAATGGCTAAGTATGAAGTGTGGACAGTAAGGAAAAGAGTAAGGAAAATGGCTAAGTATGGGGTAGTAGTATAGAGATGAGTGAGGAAATTGACATATCTTGGGCATATGACCTTTGTTTTAGATTCTGTAAAGTGTTGAATGGAGTTGAGAAATATGGTTATTTAGCGAGAATATAGACATAAGTAATTTACCTCTTTTAGTGTATTTTATTTTCTTTATCTTTTGTTTCAAAGAGAAACTATCCCCATTAAACTTTCATGATGAAGAACTCGAAAGCTTAAGCTTATTGGAAACTTGTTGGGTCTTCATGATCAATAGTTGAAGATTATTTGGAATTTTCCAAGTTCAAAAACAAAATTGGTCTCTATTTGATGGGTGAAAACACATCTACATCTAGCTTCAACGTGGGACAGTGACCCCCTGTGGGTTGCTGAGAATCCAGAATCCTGGTCCATGGGGATATGGATTCATCCTTGTTATTGCACAAATTTTAGTTTGGGAAAATCTTGACCCAAACCACAAGAGTGTGACAACTATGGGAGTGCCTACCCACTATCACCTTAGATAGACACTCCCCTCACTTTAGTGATGATAAATCACCACAAGGGGGGAATCTTGGTGACCCTAGGGGAATTGAGATGGAAAGTGAGATAATGATGAGTGATTCCCCTATGGGTCAATCTTGGAGGTGAGTAAAAGGCTTGAGAAAGAGTCGTGTTGATGGAGAATGATTTCCAAATGTTGTATACCTACAAGACAATCTTAGCCCTACCAAGAACAAGACAAATGATTGATATACAAGCCTTAAACCAAAGGGGGAAAAGAAAGAAACCTTGTTGTCCCAAATTGAAAAAGTATGGAAATATATTTTCTGTGTTAAACAAGTTATATCAGTTGCAAAAATGACCACCAAAATCAAGTATAAGATGAGGGAATCAAAGCTATTAAAGACTAGTTAAACTTACAATTAATGAAGCAAGACTTTGGTGAGTTTTAGGGTTGTTGTTTAGGTGTTATGAGAAATATATTGTAACATACAAATGGTTGTAGCAAACAATTTCTACAGATTAAAAAAAAAAAAAAAAAATCTAACCATGAAAATTGACAAGTAAACCATGCAAATAATAGATAATGAGCAGTAGAACAGTAATCTAGGTTCACGAGTAAATTCCAATGGTAGATAAGTGAGCAATGAATGAAAAAGAGATTATTTTGCAACTCTAATGGATGTAGAATTTATTTGTAACATCAAGAAGAATTAAAATGCTAAGCTAGATGCCCTTAGGGCACAAAGAAGCTTTAAGCATGCAAAATTGATTCCAACTTGAGCAATTGCAAAATCTATATTTCTCACGTATTCCAATGCAAATGATTTTATTTCTCCAATGCAGATTTGACTAGTGCCTTTATCAATTGGGTTATGGGGTCTCTTTTTGTAAGAGATATTTGTGTNAAAATTGATTCCAACTTGAGCAATTGCAAAATCTATATTTCTCACGTATTCCAATGCAAATGATTTTATTTCTCCAATGCAGATTTGACTAGTGCCTTTATCAATTGGGTTATGGGGTCTCTTTTTGTAAGAGATATTTGTGTTACCTCCCTAGGGGTGTAAGCCTTTTTACTCCCTAGGGAAAATGCAACTAGCTAGTGAGGTAAATCTAGGAGGATGTAAGCCATTTTACTCCTCATAGCAACCTTGTTGAGTAGCTTATCCAAAGAAAAGTGTGATAAACTTAGTGGAGGGTGTATGAATTTATACTCCTCCAAGGGTTTAGACAATAATAACCATGAAACAATAAGAAACACTAACAATATGAAGAAATTTCCTTACCAATTCCAAGAGATAGCATGATAAACCCTCTTTTACCGAGTATATTCCACCACAAAGCAAGAGAAAGCATCCAAGAGAGATAGCACACCACTTCTTCCACAAATGACATGTAACTAGCATCCAAAATAGCATAAAAGAGAGAAAGTGTGAATTGCCCAAGTAGGGAGAAAATTTCAGCACAAAACTTATGTAATTCTCAAGTGTGTTGTGCGATAAAACGAAAATGTCATGACCTTATTTATACAACTCCTAAGAAAAATTATTTTTCCACTTATCTTAGGGTAAACTACAAATTAGGGAGGTCGGCCTCCTAATTTTTCCTTTACAAATTGCAATTTGAATTTACAAAATAAGAAATCCCTAAAAGATGACAGCATCCCACTCAGGGATGATGTTTTGGCATAAATGGCAAGACGTTGAGCTATTTGAGGAAGTCGTTGGGCCTCCCAATGCTTAATATTCATGGTGAAATGGTTTTCCTCCATCAACATATCTTAAGTCATCAACAAGCCACCAACACCACCAAAACCCTAGCCCTCCAAGTGTGACGTCATGCCCCAGAAGAGAGAGATGAGTCCTCCAAAGGAAAACGTTGGGGTTGGGAAGGCTAGTCAGTCACCTCCAAGGGACACTCAAGTGCCTCCAAAGGAAATTTCCCTCATCCAAGATATCCAAGGAGAGGGGGTGCATCATCCATCCCATGGGATTCATTCCCCAAGTGAGAGTCCAAGTGACCTTGTGCCTCCACAATCAAGTTGTCACCTGTCAAGGACCTGCAAATACAAGCAAGTACGCCCTCCAAAGGTCCACAAGTCCTAATATCATTCCAATTAAGACATATATAATAAAATAACCACTCGAACATGTGCATCAAATCCCCCCTTTTCAAAATAAACATATGCTCAAAGGCCTTATAGAATTTTCCAAATTTAGATATAAGAGGGGTGTCATAGTGCCCTATTGGATAAACCAATTCCTCAAGTAGGGGAAGTTTCCAAGGAGAAACATCTCTAGGTCATGCATTGAATGTGAAGTGGATGGGGTTTAGACTTCTAGGCATGGGGTTTAGACTTCTAGGCATGGGGTTTCATGACATACAAGGGCTCTTATTGTCTCATTTATTGGTGCCTTTGTAGAGGGTGTGTTTCCCTTCATCCACGATGCAACATTTTTCCAATCCCATTCATTTGCCATTAATTAATTAAATTCCAAAACAATTGGGTACTATAATACATGGAAAGAAAATAATACTGCAACGTCACTTGAAGCTAAAGATACACATAGTGCCATATGCATGGAAAGAAAGGGACATTGCATACGTGTACACGCCTCAACAAGCGGTACATCTAGATAATGTGAGTTTTGTTTTGCAGGTCTTCCAATTTTTTAAGAGAAACATTTCATTGTTCTCAAGACCTCTTGGGAGAGCATCTATAAGGTTATTATTTGGATTTTATTTTTTTCCAGCTACATTTTCCCTTGGGCCTTTAGCCTCTTCTTCCCATGAAATGAGGTACATGCCCTTCTTGGGTCAATAATCCCAAAGACCTAAAAGATAGGGAAACAGAGGGAAAGAAGTGATGGAATGTGGCAAGCATGAGTGGGAATGGTACAATGACCCTCCAAAGAAATCCCCTGGTAGCCATGCTTTTCCCAAGGGTGGTCACTTACTAGGAAACCATGACATTCACCGAGGTGAAATAGGGAAAAAAGCATAATTTCCAAGAAAATGTTTTCAAAATCAAGAAAGAATCCCTTGAAACATGTTCAAGTGCTTGAATTATTAGAATGACACTTACTACAATACCAAATTTTTTACCTCATGGAGAAAGACCCGTTGTCCTCTATGATCCAATCCAGGCGTGGTGGATGTTGTTTCCATCGTCGAATGATGATGTATGGTGAATGAAGGGATCTATGTGTTGGGATGCCTTTCGGTACTCCATGTCTGCAACTTGAGGGCTTCGAGACATCATCTCCTTAATTATACCTAGAAGTGGGAGATAACATATTTCTCCTACTTATGGACATGTACTCACCATAGAGTGCATGAGAACCTCAGCATCTCCTGGTAAGACATGTGCCTACACACATTAAAACAACAAATTGTGAAATCCAGGGTGGATCACTCACCCTTTGTCCATATGATCAAAAATTCAAAATATTCAACTAATATTTTAAAAGGAAATTTTCTTTTCTTTTTTTAAATTTATAACTAACATATAATATGATAACATCAAGTGATGCAAAGCAACTATGCAACAATGCAAGTAGAGAAAAATGAAGAATCGGATATGACATGCAAACATGAGTGAATGGAACTAAATTATCGTGAACAAACAAATGAAAATGAAAGGGAAAGCAAATGACCTACCTACTTACCTGGGGCATGGGCCCTGAAGAAGTCAAATTCCTTGAACATAGGGTCAGAGAAGAGACCCATCAACTGGTAATGGAATCTTTCTCCCATCCATGTAAAACAAGTAGTATTTTCCCTTTTCTGACTTCTTCTTGACAATATAAGGGCCAAGCCATAATACATCATTCCTCTGATCATACTTGGGTTTGCCCCTCTTCTTGTCCCACATGAGTGCAAGGCTTCCTTCACTGAAGTTGATGTAAGTTATGTTTTCAATGTGAGTTTGTGAAGGTGGTCCTGCCTTGACCCTGTCTTTGATAGTGTATTCTCGCTCTTTATCTTTCATAGCTTCATCTTTGTTGAGTATATTGATGGATCCTGGCTCCTTTCCTTTAAATTTTGTGAGCCTTTCCTTGTACTCATCTATCCTCAAGAATAGTGCATCTATGCATTGTTCTTGTTGAAAAGGAAAGTCTTGTCGGTCATATTCGATGACCTGTGGATGCACATCAAACTCACAATCATTGTGATAATCAGGGTGGTTTATATCCATGACATGTTTCTTGATTGCCTGTCGGCTATATAAAATCTCAAAGGTACCATCTCCCATGGGAATGTGTGCATGAGTGAGATACATGTTGATAAAACCTCCCAAGGCAGCATCCCAACTCCTAGATAAAAGCATAACCCAAGCATCCGAAGAATTAATCACCATTATGTTCATTATGAGGCTGATATGAGGGAAATTGTGTAGATATACTACTACATCTTCTATAAGACCATACACTTTCACCTTCTTTGAATCAATGTCACACACATTTCCATATGGGTGGGTTGTCTTCAAACCAAGTTGTTCCATGACCTTCAAAGACATCACGTTTGTTGAAGCCCTAGAATCCAACATACAATTATCCAATCGGAGACCCTTCACCCCCAGTGAAAGATAGAAAGGGGGGTTTTCATCTCTTTGTCACCCATGATACATGGTGTTCATGATCACAGGAGGATATTCTCCCTCATCGAGTACCTTCAATTCCTTTAAAAATTCTCTTCTCACAACAGATGGGATCTTGCACATCTCAACTATAGGTACTAACATATTCATATTTCCCATTACGACCAATACATCTATATTCAGTTGAATTTTCTTTATTGGTTGGTGCAGGATTTGGGAACAGGTTGTGCATCGGCGGTGGAGGAGGTAGAGGCAATTATTTTACAAGATAAGGTGGATCCTATTTTTCTTGCG
The DNA here is from genome assembly GCA_010110895.2 of Picea sitchensis. Taxonomy (NCBI): domain Eukaryota; kingdom Viridiplantae; phylum Streptophyta; class Pinopsida; order Pinales; family Pinaceae; genus Picea; species Picea sitchensis. The sequence continues at coordinate 55,026 of SNQJ01S0050472.1, forward strand.
GTGGAGGAACTAGAACTCTATTCCTTCTTGCATATGTGATAATTTCTTTCTTCCTCGACTCATTTTTGGTATTCTCATCTAGTTGATTTAGTGCTCTAAGTAGTCCCTTCTTGGCACATCTTTTTATGAACTCTTCAAGTTTTTCATGTGTAATGTCTACATACTCATCGTCTTGATAAGAAAATATGGTGTCAATGAAGTTCATCTGATTCAAAGAACTTATACACTCCTCCTTTGTTCATCTTGGACAATCTTCTTCTAAGTGTGCTTCATTACAAGGGAAACACCATTGAATTCCTTCTGTACTGACCAGATTTAGAGTATCAAGATCCTTTGCCTCCTATTGAGGCCTTAGTTTCTAATCTGAGTTTGGTTGTCTGAAAACATGTGGCATTGGATCAAACTGATTTCTTTCCAATGTTGTCAACCTATTCATAATCTAATTCTGGCTCTGGACAAACTGAGTATTCATCTAATCAAATTTATGAACCAAGAGAGTAATCGGATCTAGTGCAACATTGGTCGAGGTCTTTGTCTTTGCCTCAACCTTGACTCAAGGAAACTGAAAAGGATCAATCCTTGAGCTGAGAATATTTTCCTCAATCTGAGTATTATACTCTTTGGCCTTTGTGAAAGTATATGGTGCTTTATCCTCGAGGAGTAAAGCAAATTGTTCTTCAAAAGCATTCATGTAGAGGACACGAACGACTGCTACTAGCGGACGCAGGTCAGCCAGGATTTGGTCATACAGTTTGTCAAATATGGTGTTGAACTCCTTCACTGTTTCATTTTACTTTTTCTTGATTTGATAAAACTATGCTAGTAGCATCCTGCTATCCTTCTTTGTTGACTATTTGCTTTTGAGCAACTTAGCCAAATCATCATAGGATGCCAAACAATTATCAGGTAGTCCTCTGAACCACCTCTGGGAATCTTCAGTAACATACATGGCTAAAAGTCTCATCGCAACATCTTCATGTTCTATTCATATGTTCAATAGTTCCACACCTATTTCACATAGGTGGTCTTCTAGCGTAATCACATTGTTTTCGACAAACTTTGGCAACCACTTATGAATTTCCTTGGGCATGGTGTTGGGATACCCAGTTATAGCAGCCAAGTTCAATGGTTTGAAAAGGTTATTAGTCCAATTGTGGACCATTGTATTGAGGGGAAGGAAATCTTGAAATAATGTTTTGACAATGGGAGAATTATGAGGAGGCCTTATTTGGTAAACCTTATAAGGCTTGAATCTTTTAGGAGGAAGGGATGGTGGAGTCTCCAGATGAGCTTTATGGAAGGATTATCAAGAATGGAAAGTGAACTTCCCTCAAATGGAGTCACCAAGAAAGTTGGGGGTAAATGATTTGGGATCAAAGATTTCCAAAGTGTCGTTAGGGCTCGAAAGAGGATTCAAAATCCTCCCTGGTAAAGGCCCCAAAATGTTATTGCACAAATTGTAGGTTGGGAAAATCCCAACCCAAACCTTAAGAGTGTGACAACTATGGGAGTGCCTACCCACTATCACCTTAGATAGATACTCCCCTCACTTTAGTGATGATAAGTGACCACAAGGGGGGAATCTTGGTGACCATAGGGGGATTGATATGAAAAGTGAGATAATGATGAGTGAGTCCCCTATGGGTCAAGCCTGGAGGTGAGGAAAAGGATATAAAAAGAGTCTTGTTGATGGGGAATTATTGATTAACATTGTATACCTACAAGACAATGTTATCCCTACCCAAAACAAGACAAATGGTTGATATACAAGCCTTAAACAAAAGGGGAACAAGCAATAAACCTTCATGTCCCAAAATTGCAGCAGTATGGAAATATATTTTCTGCGGTAAACAAGTTATATCATTTTCAAAACTAAGCTCCAAAATCAAGTATAATATGAGGGAAATAAAGCTAGTAAAGACTAGTTAAACTTCCAATTAATGAAGCAAGACTTTGGTGAGTTTTAGGGTTGTTGTTTAGGTGTTATCAGAAATATTTTATAACAACCAAACGGTTATAGAAAACAATTTCTACAGCAGAAAAATGTAACCATGAAAATTGACAAGTAGATCGTGCAAATAATAGCTAGTGACCAATAGAACAGTTATCTAGGTTCACAAGTCTTGGCCCTCGACCAAGTTTTGAGAGATCCTTGGTCAAGTTTGACCATTTGGGACTTCGACAGACTGTCGAAGGTGGAGCGCAAGACGAAGGAGAGATCACGGGATCTTGGCCCCTTTTTGGGTCCTTTTTTGGATTTGGGAATATGTAACGGGTATGGGAATGTTGGCCCATGGGATTACCCATGCTTAGGCCTATTTTGTAATCTATAAATAGATGTCTAGGCGATGTAAGGAAAGAGGACGGAAGAGGCATCTATGTGATGTTGTGCTAAGTGCAAGTGTGTCTTGTAAATGCTTTGTGCATACTGTGAGAGACTTGTAGAGTTAAGTGCAAGTGGTTGTAACAGAATGTGAAGGGCTTTGTGCTATAACGCAAGGAAGGAGCATCTAGCGAGTTGCGCATATCTCCTGTCCTATGCGAAGTAAGGTTTTTTTGGCTCTGTGAATGTATCTGATTGAAGAAGCTAATAAAGAAGAAGAGTTGGTGGATGTAGCCCTAGGGTGGGGGTGAACCATGTATATGTTGTGTTTCTCTACTTTGTGCGTTGTTGTTGGTGTACTTATGTGTTATCTGTTAAGTGCCTGACATACATAGATAGATAGATCTATTTATACTTTGTGCTTATGATGAATCTGGATGCTAGATCTGACCTCTATGATCTTGCTTAGTTCTTGAATCTACTAGATCTGATCTAATTCTTTATGCTAAGTGTTTAGATACATTAGATCTGGGTGAATGTTGCGATGCTTTGTTTTATCTGTGGAGTAGATATTGATTAGATATTGATGAAGGTTTACTGTTGAATGCCCTGTTAAATATTGGAATCATATATTTGTGTCCCAGCTAAGGTTGCAGACATCTGAGTCCTGCAACCACCCCTTCATCTACCTCAGGTGAGACTTCATCTGCTTCGCAGGTGTTGTCGAAAGGGCTAGTAGTTAGGGTTTTGTTGGTGCATTGTTGTAGCATTGAACCCTGGGTCTGCCCCTGTGCCAACAAATGGTTCCGTTGCCGGGAGTGAAACTATGATTGTTGGGAACTGAGGAAGAAGAAGCTTTGTGCAAATATTCGACCTGAAACTGAGAAATCTCTGTGTGTAGATCTGTTGCCCTAGTGCACAACATTCTTCTTGACTTCTAAATCTATGTGCCAAGAAAAGAGGTCAAATCTGAAGAAAAGAGGTAAGATCTGCAAGATTTGTGCTCTGATAAAGGTAAGAATAGTGAAAAGTTCTAGATCTGAAAGCTTTGTTCTTTGTAGAAGTAAGATAAGTGGAAATTTTTGTTTCAACAGTATGGATCTATGTATGTTTGATAGATTATGTCCTAGCTTGAAAACTAGGGCACTAATAGATGAAAGAAGGTTTGATATGCATAGATCTGATAAGAATAGTGAAAGATATTGTATACCTATGCATAGAAAGAATATTTGGACTAACAAATGGATGCAGGATCCTAGAAAGAATTTTTTGCAAGTTAACTACTATGATCCTAGTGCGCAGTGAAAAAAGAGCTGGGAATCAGTTAAAATAAAGAGAGGATTAACCCTCTGTTACAGTTGCAGAAAACTAGGACATCTTACTAAGGAATGCCCTGGGAGAAGACCTAGTTGTCTTTGTTGTAAAGCTATGGACCATGAAGTATTGGATTTCCATAGAATGATTGCTAAAGTTGAATGAATGAATATGAACCAAGAAAACCCTAAGGCAAATCCAAAAACTAATATTATGGAAGAATCCTAGAAAGAATCAGAGAAAGTATTGTTACAGATGAGAGAAACCCTGAATGACCACTGACATGTCAAATTATCAGAGATCTTAAAAGAAAAAGAATGCATTGAAGAAATATTAGGAGACTTCGATGTTGACTATGTTCTGGATGAAGAAACACAGGTGGATGTTATGACAGAAAGAACCTAGGAACTTTTAGGAAAGCCTGCTATGGTTCCTTCACTGGGAGGAATAGGATTATTCAGAGGAAAACTGATAACCCTATGTGGGAAGCTCGCTCAGATACCTATGAATGTCAATGGAACTTCGACAGAAGAATATTTTGAGATAATTAAATTTATTGAGGACAACGCTCCATTTACCATGTTACTAGGAAGACCTTGGATTGAAAGAGATCAAGCTAGAAGGAAGGAAGAAGAAGAAGTCTTAAAGCAGAAGAAGCAAGAGTTAAAAGATTTTATAAATAAAAGGATCGCACAGTTGATTGAAGAATAGGAGAACATATCACAACTATTTAACAACAACAACGTAGATATCAAAGTTGCAAGAACAGTAGAGGACCCACAGAAGACTGAAATACCTATCCCAAATAAAAAAGAAGTATTACGCTTGAATCCTAGGAAAGAATCTCAATAGTGCGAAGTCACTATGTCAAAAGAAGATAAGAATCAAAATGGGAAAAGGAATACCTAGACGAAGCTCACTGGAAAGAAGGCTAGAAAACTAAGTAAGAAGAGAGCTAAGATCGAAAAGTTGCAGAAAGATCCAGAAGGAATCTCGCAGAAGGAAAATTTGAAAAATTGGAGCTTCGTCGGGATATCAGCACAGTGACACATGGAACTTCGCCATGGCGAAGAAATGTAGTCGTTGGGTGTTGGGTATGTGTTATATTATTTGCATGAGTAGGTGTGCGTCGGGTGTGTAGGGGGGTTAGAGGGGGGGCCATAAAAAAAAATGCCTTGAGAAACGTCTCATGTATTTAGGTGGTTTTTCGGCACATGGTTTTTGCCGATGGTTTTCTATTTATGGTTAAGGAATTAGGGTTTTGGACTAATCCAGGTCATTGGGTTAGGGTTTTGGATGCCACTGGCTCCTATATGTATATTGTATTGTAAACAATGTATCACAATGAATGAATATCGAATATGCTGGTTTTCCCAGTTTGGGTTTCCAGGGGAAAAATCTTTGTGTAATGTTTGTATTTTCCATTGTATCTTTTCTGTTCTTTTTTATGAATATCCGTTTGTAGTAGATATTGTACAAGGTTAGAATTTGCATTGGAGACATTATAACCGTTAGACCAATGCTTTGAATGGGTATAAAGGCATTTATGACCAGACAACTCGCCATCAGACCGTTGGGACTGCGTTATAACGGACAGAATAGAGTTCATGAAGGCTTCATACCCATTGCAAGCGACCCATGGCCAAGTTACCTATTTATCCCGTCGTGCCATGCACCGAGAAAAATTTTACTAATCGTGAATTTGAGCCCACGGGCTTGTTGATTTTATACAGTGATCATTGCGTTGTATTGCCTTCTATCCTATTGCAGTGTCTAAGTTACTCCTCGAACCCGAAGATTTCCAACCCCGGGCATGTATGTTGGACAAGTTCAGCGTAGCAGAGAGAGTTGTCGAAGAATTTCTGATCGACCTCATGACTGAACGAGTCATTTCGATGTCTACAAGGGCACAAGCATCATCAACGAGAGGACTACAAGCCTCTTCGTCGACCGCTCGCGGAGTCGGACCATCCCGGCCATCAGATGAAAAGCGAACCAAGCACATGGATGATATAGAGAATGCCAAATTGATCCTGACTATATTACCCACCTACATACCACCTCTGAGTGGCACCGTAAATTGAGATAGTGTGCCCAGATATTTTGAGTACACCTTGGTCACTGTGAACCTCCTGAAGGGGATCTGTGCAGTTCAAGCAGACCAAGACAAGATTGCAGCATTGAAGTTCAGCGACTTCAACCTCGGGGACCGAAAATTCTATAACATGCTCGCCCCACATAAGTACCTGACCAAAACAAAGGGGAAGAATTCAAAGATAATCCCTCAGACGTGGACCCATAACCTCGTGCAGTCCACCTTGTTGAACATCATGAAGATCCCACACTTCGGAAGACACCAGGAGGTGAATTCCTGTGTCAACTTGTTGCTTTCTTGTTACCATGGAGACTATTTATGGCTAGACTATCATATCACAGTTGATACGATGTTGATCAATCGGATCACAGGGTTGAGCATGCAGGGACCTGATCCACAGGATTTTTATCCAGGAAAATCCATGGATCGCACTCTAACACAGAGGATCAAGGACACCTACAACGATGTCGAGAAAGGGACGCAAGGCTACAAGGTAGATTCTATCTAGAGTGTCGCAGTGCGCCTCGCCCGACAGTTGATTGCAAGGAATTTAGTAAGAAATATACGACCTACCCAAGTCACCGGATTTGTAGTCGACCTCATAGGGAAGTGCACCGAAGGCCTACAGATGAACTGGGTGAAGTACCTGGTGAATCAGTTGGAACTAGATTGCATAGAAGCACAAGATTAAGGTTACAAACTCCATTTTAGTTGGCTTTTGATCCTTATCGCATTCATCGCCTGAGAGATGCCCGAAGGTGTGACCTTCTCTGACATCGATCCATTTGAGTTGTTGGCCACAAAATTCAGTACACTTTGGTATTCTAGCGATATGAACAAACAGTGGCAGTCAAATGTTGTTTTTCATACCTACTACGATCAACTGAAGAGAGCCATCCAGTTCGAGCCTCGCATGACTCTGAACACTCCACTCTGATTCCGGGCTTTGATGAAGTTCATTGCAGATCGACATTTCATTTATATTATAGTGCGCGCCGATGAAAATAAGCAACAGCTTCAGTCCTACTACAAGTTGACGGAGGAGGACCTGGAGGAGATTACTAAGGAATGGTCTGATAACCTCCTTATCCCCGCCAACCCCACGGAGATATCCAACATAGACAACCTAGAAACTATGCAGGATACACCTGGACCTAGCAGGACAAATAAGACTGAAGAGGTCCAAGGATTAGAAAGTCCATCCGTCAAAATTGCTTCCATATCACCAGAGCAAGGAGGTGATGGCGAAGAGTTAGATGAAAAATAAGTCAAACAGAAGCAATGAGACAAGGTGATCCCCTGAAGAAGATGAAGGGTTCACGTCTGAAACCTTCTTCCCGGAAGAAATCAAAAGCCTCCATGACCAAGATGCAGACTGTCCTCACCTCTGATGACTTTGACTTCCTCATAGCAACCTTGAACGATGCTTCACTAGAAATAGCAGACAAACAAGAGGCCAAGCAGGAAGCAATGTATGATAAGATTGAAATCAAACTTCGATGGGTACAGCAGGCACTATAGTCCAGCCATGCAGTCTCCATTGCACCTCTGCCATTGGGAACACCAGAGCTGGGAGACGAGCCAACCCAACTCCACCAATTAGTTGATACAGTCGAAGCTCTCCTTCGACAAGCATGAGAGGAAATAGAACAAGCCACCCAGGCTTTGACGCAAGTACAAGGAGTACTTGTAAAACAATGACGAGCTGCAGAACAGGAAAATATTGCCCTCCAAGTGAAGTTCGATGAAGAAAAATCTCAGATACATCAAGGAAAATAATAGTTTCTCTCTGAGCAACTTGAAGTAAAGGAAGCAGTCAATAGAGCACTTCGCTCTGTGACAGTCGTAGAAATAAAGGCAGAAGATCGAGTTACACAGCAAGTAGAGCATATTGAAGAAGTGATCCAGCAGCTACAACAACACACCGAAGACTTAGAACTACGCGTAGTGCCCGAGACCCCACAGGATGTGAAGCACCAAAGAGAAGCAATTGTTAGGAGCGCAGTTGAGAGACTAAAGGCCCTTGCTATGGAATACAAGTAGCTGAGTGATCATAGTGCCCTGACATATGAGCGACTTGCTAAGAGTCTAGAATTAAGAGCACTAGAGTCGCAGCTCCAAGAGGTGAAGTATCAAGCCGAAACGATACAGGCATAGTTGAAGCTCCTGTCAGCTGTGGAAAGAATGAAGAGATCTCAAGAGAAATGCACCGCCTAGCAGCAGATTCACGTTGTTTAGAGCAGAGTTATGGAAGTAAATCAGAGACTCCAACGCATGCAAGATAAGGCCTGCCAATTGTTCACAGAAGTTGAAGGCTGAGGAGTAGAACTAGAGCAGGTTGTTAATGCAGTTGAACAGTGCCTGGAAGGACCTATGAACGATGCAGTCATCCAAAAAAAAATTGAATAAGAGGCCATAGCACAACAATAAGTCGAAGCAGCTCGATCCAAGATTGAGGATTTTGAAGCAGAACTTCCTACATCAGAGTGACTCAAGATGAGTCACAGGTGAGTTTTGGGGGCCCGTTGACCCTCGACCAAGTTTTGAGAGATCCTTGGTCAAGTTTGACCATTTTGGACTTCGACAGCCTGTCGAAGTTGGAGCGCAAGATGAAGGAGAGATAACGGGATCTCGGCCCCTTTTTGGGTCCTTTTTGGGATTTGGGAATATGTAACGGGTATGGGAATGTTGGCCCATGGGTTTACCCATGCTTAGGCCTATTTTGTAATCTATAAATAGATGTCTAGGCGATGTAAGGAAAGAGAAGGGAAGAGGCATCTATGTGATGTTGTGCTAAGTGAAAGTGTGGCTTGTAAATGCTTTGTGCATACTGTGAGAGACTTGCAGAGCTAAGTGCAAGTGGTTGTAACAGAATGTGAAGAGATTTGTGCTATAACGCAAGGAAGGAGGATCTAGCGAGCTGCACAGATATCCTGTCCTATGCGGAGTAAGGTTTTTGTGGATCTGTGCATGTATCTGATTGAAGAAGCTAATAAAGAAGAAGATTTGGTGGAGGTATCCCTAGGGTGGGGGTGAACCATGTATATGTTGTGTTGCTCTGATGTGTGCATTGTTGTTGGTGTACTTACGTGTTATCTACTAAGTGCTTGACATAGATAGATAGATAGATTTGTTTATACTTTGTGATTATGATGAATCTCGATGCTAGATCTGACCTCTGTGAACTTGTTTAGTGCTTGAATCTGCTAGATCTAATCTAATTCCTTATGCTAAGTGCTTAGATACATTAGATCTGGGTGAATGCTGTGATTCTCTATTTTATTTGTGGAGTAGATATTGGTTAGATATTGATGAAGGTTTACTGCGGAATGCTCTGTTAAATACTAGAATCACAGATTTGTGTCCCAGCTAAGGTTGCAGACATCTGAGTCCTGCAACCACCCCTTCCTCTACCTCGGGTGAGACCTCATCTGCTTCATAGGTGTTGTCGAAAGTGTCGGTAATTATGGTTTTGTTGGCACGTTGTTGTAGCATTGAACCCTGAGTCTGCCCCTATGCCAACAACAAGTAAATTTCAGCGGTAGATAAGTGAAAAATGAATGAAAAAGAGAGTATTCTATAGCCCTAATGGATATAGCATTAATTTTTAACAACAACAAGAATTACATGTCTAAGCTAGATGCCCTTAGGGCACAAAGAATCTTTAAGCATGCAAAATTGATTCCAACTTGAACAATTGCAAAATCTATATTTCTCACGTATTCCAATGCAAATGCTTTTATTTCTCCAATGAAAATTAGACTAGTGCCTTTATCAATTGGGTTATAGGGTCTCTTGTTGTAAGATCTAGTTGTGTTACCTCTCTAGGGGTGTAATCATTTTTACTCCCTAGGGAAAACACAACTAACAAGGTAAATCTAGGAGGGTGTAAGCCCTTTTACTCATTCTAGCAACCTTGTTGAGTAGCTTATCCAAAGAAAAATGTGATAGAATTAGTGGAGGGTGTATGCCTTTATACTCCTCCAAGGGTTTAAACATGAATAACCATGAAACAATAAGAAACACTAACAATATGCAAAAATTTCCTTACCAATTCCAAGAGATAGCAAGATAACCCATCTTTTACCAAGTATATTCCACGACAAATAAAGAGAAAGAATCTAAGAGAGATAGCATGCCACTTATTCCACAAGAGACAATTAATTGGAATCCAAAATAGCATAAGAGAGAGAAAGTGTGAATTTCCCAAGTAGGGCGAAAATTTCAGCCCAAAAATTATGTAATTCTCAAGTGTGTTTTGTGAAAAAATGAAAATGTCATGACATTTATTTACACAAGGCCTAAGAAATCCAATTTGTCCACTTATCTTAGGGTAAACCACAAATTAGGGAGGCCAACCTCCTAATTCCCCCCTTTACAAATTATAGTTTGAATTTACAAAATAAGCAAGCCCTAAAAGATGATGTCATCCTCCTTAGGGGTGATGTTTTGGCATAAATAGCAAGACATTGAGTTAGTTGAGGAAGTCGTTGGGCCTCCCAAGTCCTAATATTCATGCCTCAATGGTCTTCATCCATCGACATATGCCAAGTCAGCATCAAATCACCAACACCACCAAAACCCTATCCCTCCAAGTGTGACATCATGCCCTAGAAGAGAGAGATGAGGCCTCCAAAGGCAAATGTTGGGGATGGGAAGGCTAGTGAGTCACCTCCAAGGGACACTCAAGTGCCTCCAAAGGAAATTTTCATCATCCAATCTATCCAAGGAGAGGGGGCACATCATCCATCCTATGGGCTTCATGCCCCAAGTGAAATTCCAAGTGACCTTGTGCCTCCACAATCAAGTTGTCTGCACCTATCAATGACCATAAAAGACAAGAAAGTACTCCCTCCAAGGGTCCAAAAGTCCTAATATCATGCCAAGTAATCCATATCTAATAAAAGAACCACTTTAACATGTGCATCAAATCCCCCCTTTTCAAAATAAACATATGCTCAAAGACCTTATACAATTTTCTAAATTTAGATATGAGAGGGGTGTCATAGTGCCCTATTGGGTAAACCAATTCCTCAAGTAGGGGAATTTTACAAGGAGAAACCTCTCTAGGTCATGCAGTGGATGTGAAGTGTATGGGGGTCAAACTTCCAGGTATGGGGTTTCATGACATACAAGGGCTCATATTGTCTCATTTATGGGTGCCTTTGTAGAGGGTGTGTTGCCCTTCATCTGCAATGCAAGATTTTCCCAAGCCCATTCATTTGCCATTAATCAATAAAAGTCCAAAACAATTGGGTACTATAAGACATGGAAATAAAAGAATACTGCAACATCACTTGAATCTAGAGGTACACAGAGTTCCATATGCATGGAAAGAAAGGGACATTGCATATGTGTACACACCTCAACAAGTGGGACATGTATATAATGTGAGTTTTCTTTTGAAGGTCTTCAATTTTTTTAAGAGAAACATTTCGTCATTCTCAAGACCTCTTGGGCGAGGATCTAGAAGGTTATGATTTGGATTTTATCTTTTTCCAGCTACATTTACCCTCAGGGATTTATCCCCTTCTTCCCATGAAACAAGGTGCATGCCCTTCTTGGGTCAATAAGCCCAAATACCTAAATGATTAGGAAAATAAGGGGAAGAAGTGATGGAATGTGGAAATCATGAGTGGGAATGGTACGATGACCCTTCAAGGAGACCCCCTGGTTGCAACCCTTTCCCCAAGGGTGGCCACTTACTAGGAAACCATGACACTTACCAAGGTGGAATAGGGAAAAAAGCATAATTTCCAAGCAAATATTTTCAAAATCAAGAAATAATCCTTTGCAAAATGTTCAAGTGCTTGAATTATTATAATGACACTTACAACAATACTAGACTTGTTAACTCATGGACCAAGACCTGTTGTCCTATGTGATCCAAGCCAAGTGTGGTGGATGTTGTTGTCATCATCGAATGGTGATGTATGGTTAATGAACGGATCTACGTGTTGGGATGTGTTGGTCTACTTCTCCTATTTTGTCTGAGTTTATTGACCTAGGGTTCATGTATGTTCGAGGTTCCAACAAAGCCTCTAAAACTATCGGCCCTCCTGGTAAACCAGAAGGCAACGCAATGCACAGAGTGCACTGCGTAGTCTCACCCGAGATAGCTTTAATGGGTGGTTGTAATACTCATGTGTTTACAGCCTAGGATTGAGTGCGAGGTATGAGAACTATATATTAAACCATTATTATAACTTGTAAACACAATATATTGTCATTTGCAAATAAGTAGGAAATATAGTAACTCATTCATTAAACGTAACCATAACCACCGAAGACAATAAAGATATGCATGCATTCATCACATAACATATATGTTACCCTCGTTCACCCCCTCCTGGGCTACGTCCACAAAGATCTGGCTCTTGGCTCTTTTATTATAGTATTTTTGCATCTACAGCGTTGTGCACGTTACAATTATTCTCAGTTGGGTAAGATCTATATGAGGCACACTAGATCGCACCAGGATCCTCAGCCTCCGATCTAAACCTCAATATCTTCCCTCCTCCTTCCTCTCTAGCTCAACAGCTTACCCAAAATAGGTCATACAACAAAATATTACATATCATAACAACTCATTGGTAACTAGCTAAACTCGATGATACTCCGAACCCCTGTGATACCTAAGTAAAATCGAACCCCTTATGATACCTAAGTATCTATATTTATACGTTTCTGGCTCTTCAACCTTTACAATACATTACCAAAACCCTAACACTAACACTATTAGGTCTTCCTTGCATGCGCGCGTGTTGTTCTTCCTTCCAGTTGTCGATTTCTTCGTGCATGCTTTCTTTCCCAAAATCATCTTTCTTTCTACTTTAGCCTGCTTCCAACAGACCCCCAACACTAACATGTGGCTCATCCCGAGCCACCTAACTAAAATCTTCGATATCCCTGGTGATCGCCTGAAACTTCTATTTGAGCTCTATTGCCTGTGTGTTTGCGCTTGCAAAGTCTTCTCCTTGAGTGTGTCCACTATCTGGACTGCAATTTTTTCACTGATAAATTTCGCACACTCTGCCTGGGTCCGTGCTATATGTGTCTTTGCTTCCTCTGCCTATGCTAGGACTTCTGCTACCCACTCTTGAAATGATTCCATTTGAGCCTAATGCTCCTTCTTCTGTGTTTGCACAATGGTGAGTTATGTCTGTCATTTCTTCATGTCCTATGCTTCATGATGGACATTGTCTTCTGCCTCTACTTGAGGTCCTGGATAGATGTGCTTATCCTTTATTCTTCCTTGTACCACTTTTGGACTTTATGATCCTCCTCTAGTTTTGTCCAAAGTTGTGTTACATTCTCAAACAAGTCATTTGTTGTGCTAACCTTCCGCTCTATCTCCTGCAGTTGATTCATTGCCTCCTTCTTCCTTTGCTCCTTTACTGTTGGTGGAGTAGTGGGTGTGAGTTGCTCTCGGAGATTCTCAATCTCCTTCAGATATTGATCGATTGCCTGTGCAATCTGATTAATCTTTTCTACTGTTGTGGTTTCATCCATCTGCACGGTCTTTGGGATATTCTCGTATGTTCCTGCAACTTTCTGCTCCAATCCATTCCTGCACTCCCTTTCCTCTTGGGTCTCGAACTTAGCGTACTCATAGATTAATTCCAGCTCGTCCTGATTCTCTGTTGCCCACTACAATTCGGCTAAGTCTGTGCGTGCACGAGACTGTACCTCATGGGTAATTCTCACCTGCAATTTTTGTAGAGCCTTGGATGGTATCCACGGCAATACCAATTGGATTTGGCTTAATTCCTTTAGGGGCTTCTACCCCACGATCTCGTCCATGCAGAGCATACTGGGTGTGATGTGGAATGTTGCGCTCGACTGCGGTATGGTATGAACTGTGTCCCGCTCTCCTTATTCCAATATTTCCTCTATCTACGGTGTTGATGGCACTATTCCCCTAATGTTGCCTGTTGTCTATACTTACCCAATTTCCTTGAGGAACTATTGCATGTCTGCCAACTCCTCTTGAATCATGTCCATGTGGTGCGCAGCATTGTCAAAATACTAGGATAGATAATCCTGGACCATTCGGGCTATCATTTCTCCATCATCCTTCGTGATCGTATACTTTGTAGGTGTTCTTTGAACCTTCATCATCTTGTGTGTGCCTCATGTATGTGTGGACGACCTCTTATTCCCACCTAGTTACTGTGAGTTGGGACTTGGTGCGGTCCCCTACGTTGCATCATCATGTTTCTGCTGCACTTGAGCCAGCTGTGTAGTGTTATTTTTCCCCTTTTAGGTCCCTATCTTAGTTGCCCCTTCGTCTATCTGATTTCTCTTTGTCTGGCCCGTCCTCCATTTCTTGGGCACTGGGACTTCTTGAGGCTGTGTTTCTCCCTACCCTGCCTCTTTTTTCACTGTCCTTTCCGGCAAGTCTTGGGTGAGGATGGGAATCTTCCATTCATCTTCCCAGTCTTTCATCACCATGTCGATGTCACCCTCTGTGATACAGTAGTGCATTTTTAGCCACTGCTTATTGGGATCCTTCTGCACCTGTATCCACATCGTATGTCATTTGGCCTTGAAGTTGGCGATGTCTCGATACCACATGACAGCCTCTGGTGTTATTCTCCACATGTTATTGATGGCCTCCTGCAAATCACATAGGTATCCTTCAAATATGGACCCATTCATCCTTTCATGCCTAGCATCTGACGTATCTTTCAACAGTAAATATCTCGCTCCCTAATTCGGTTTGGGTCTGGTACCAAAAGTTACATATATTGGTTCCCTACATCCCATAAAGGCTATTAACATGATTATCCATGAATAGTGAAACTATGTTCCTAGATCATCCGCATCCTTGTAGTCATCCAAGAACAAGTTCAAGAGATAGGGTGCCTAGCTCACTTTGGTGCCCTCGATGCATTGAGCTTCAACTGCCACAACCCCAGCCGGAACTTCCTCCTTGCGGCATTTTCTTAGCAGCTTACAGGCTAAGATTTTTGCTCCCATTTGTGTTGCGACATCGTTGATCCTCTTGATAATGATTCCTCGTGTCCCCCTGTTGGTACCATACTTCTTCTTCATCTCTTTCGCTAGTGCTTTCTCCTTGGATTTGTCGTCAAGAAACTATGCAGGATCCATGCCCCGAGATGGAAACCTTGTTATGTTTGCAATAATCTCTACATCTATCGAGACGAGCTTTTCCAACCATATGTCCCCGCCATGTGTGACTGATAACAATTGTTTGACGTACCCTCTTGAGTATTAACCTCTGCCAAAGTGTGGTAGGTCTAGCAGACCTAAAATTCTTGTTTTCTCCAATCTTGTTTCCCATATGAGTGGTTGATCAATTGGTTCCCCAACCGAATTTGTGCCGACGGTCTCTAAGTATACTCTCTTTGCAAATTTTGGAAACTTGTATGTGTCTGCTACATTATGGTCTGAGTATTTTAGCTTATCAATCTTCCTTAGCAAGCCTAATTCCACTCGTACCCCCTCTGGTATATGCAGTAGAATGAGGGTTGCGACAAGTTTCTTGCACATTGACCTAGGTACCTGTTGCTTGTCTTTCTTCGGTGGTGGCTGGCTCGAGGTTCCAGCGGTTCCCGTTTGTGCTTCGGAATACCATTCTGGCTAGCCTGTGACATCTTCTATTGTTCCTTCTGGTGGGTGTTCTGGCATATTCTATTGTTCCTTCCTGTGGCTCGACTGTTGCTTCCTGATTCGTCGTCATTCCATTGACTCTCGGAGTTGCTTCGGTGTTCTCTGGTTGCGCCTCCTTCAGGTTTTCTGCGTCCTGGTTCTGCTACTCCTGTGCCTCTTCCTAAATATCTACATTCCTGCCCTCTGATGTTAGTTATTGGGTTTCTTCCACTACAGGTGTGGGGTTTACCGGTGTTGTGTCCGGGGATGGGATTTCCTCGATATTGACGATCTCCGACAGCTTCTATTCACCTTCTTCCAATTGTACCCGTGACCTGGTTCTGACTCTGGGTTGTCTGGCACTCTGGCTTATTTCTGCTTTCTTTAGAGGTGCCATGGAGGTGAATGTCAAAGTGTTTCTGAGTTTGAATGGTCTTTGTGACCTATGTGAACTTTGCTCTGTGATCCTTAGCCTCTATCGTTCTCTGTATGTTCTCCTTTCGCAAATGGACTCTTTTCTCCGACGTCTATGTGTTGTGTGGGCTTCGCATGAAGCTTGTCGAGGATGCTTCCTTCATTATGGGTTCAATTCACCTCCAGCTCTTTCATACTTTTCATTACTCTGCGTTGCAGACTCCAGTTGGCGCAATTAATTTGGTGTCTCGTTGGTCCTTTCCGGCCTTCCATTCCGCCTAACTCTGTCATTTCATACTGCTTTTGTCGTCTTTTTGTTTCCCTTTTCACGTGGTCATTGTCCTTCTCCTCGCCGAGTTTTTGTTCCTAAGTATGTGTTCCCTTTCTATCTCCGACGCACTATGCCTCTATTGGTTCTTTTTGATATACTATTTTTTTTTTTTTACTACGCGGTGTGTGGTCGACTGTCCTTGTACAGCTTCAGTTGGCTCCCATTGATCATCCCTCTGAGTTCTGTGCCTGATAAGTCTCTCAACTGTACAACTCCTCCATCTGTGACAAATTTTACTTCATACGGTCCTAGCCAGTGCATTCTTATCTTTCTTGGGTGCTAAAACGATTTGTTGTCATACATCAATACTAGATCTCCTTCCTTGAAGGTTTTCTTCTTGATGTGTCTGTCATGCCAAGCTTTGTCCCTTGCTTTCTGACCTTGTTGGTGGAACCCTGCTAAGATCCAATCTTCCTCCATGGTCATTAACTAATTTAGTCGCTCTTTTACTGTGCCTCGTTATGTCATATGTGTGATTGTTGCTACGTGCAAGCTTGGTACTAAAAATTCTAATGTCACCACTACTTCTTGGCCATAAAACAGTTTAAATGGTGTGTGCCTTGTCAACTTTTTGCACATAGTCCTATAGGCCCATAATACTGCTGGTACTTTGAGGTCCCAGTCATCCCTATTGACGTTACAGATCTTTGTCAGCGCATTCTCCAGGATTTTGTTAAATGCTTCCACTATGCCATTTGCCTGTGGGTGACATGGTGTGATCTTCTGATGATGGACTTCAAACTCTTCAGTCATAGCATTGATGGTGTTTTTTATGAAGTGTGTTCCTTGGTCGCTCATCAAAACACTTGGGCATCCAAATCTAGTGATTACTTGTTCAAATAGGAAGTGTATTGTTGTTTATGCGCTACAATCCTTCACTGGTGTGGCTTTCGCCCATCTTGTTAGGTACTATGGCGCAGTGATAATGTACCTAGATCTTGTTCTTTTTGTTGGTGGGTTGATTGGTCCCAGAAATTCTGTTGCCCACTTATCGAATGCCTGCAATGTTACCTATGTTCATAATGGAATTTTTTCCCTTCTATTGGGTTTGCCTACCCTTTGACAGACATTGCATCTTTGACAGTACTCCTTCGAGTCTCGGTGAATGGTTGGCCACAATATTCCTACGCACAATACCTTCTGCGCAATAGCTTTGCCTGCATAATTCCCTCCTACTATTCCTTTGTGGGCTTCTACTAAAACTCATGGTATTTCGTGTCCTAACATGTATCTTCATAAAATGTTATATGCACCCATTTTGTATAAGTGTCATGTGATCAGTTGGTAGTCTGCAGCTTGGACTACTAGGTTTTTCTTTTATGCGGTGTTATATTCTTGCGGCGTAGTACCTGTGCTAAAATACTAAATGATATCTGCAAAGTATTCATTAGCGATCTGGACTGAGAATAATTGTGCATCCGGGAATTTGTCCTCTAAGTTTGTAGGTTCTTCTCCATTTGTGATCCTTGATAGATGGTCAGGTCCTGCATTCAATTTCCCTGGCTTAACTATTACTTCAAAGTCAAATTCTTGAAATAGTAGTAACCAACAACAGATTCTCCCCTCCAACACTGGTTTGTTGACTAGGTATTTAAGGGCTGAGTGATCTGTCAACATCTTAAAGTGTTTTCCCAATAAGTAGTGTCTGAACTTTTGTAGTGCGTAGACCATAGTTATGCCTTCCCTTTCTGTAGTGTTATAGTTCTGTTCTAATTCTAATAACTTTCTGCTCACAAATTTTATTGGGTGATCCAAGTCTCTCGCTCTTGTTTACGCCAAGATAGCTCTAAGTGCTATGGTTGATGCATCTACATGCACGTGGAATGTCTTCTCCCAGTCTGGAAATACTTATATTGGCACGGTGACCATTTTTTCCTTCAGGGTATCCAGACTGTGTTTGCACTCGTCGTTCCACTGAAACTTTGTATCCTTTCTTAACATCTTTTCCATTGGTGAAGTAATTTGTGCATACCCTTTGATAGATTTCTTGTAGTATCCTGTGTGTCCCAATGTCGCTCTTATACGACGAACTGTTTTTGGTGGTGGTAAGTTAACAATTACTGCAATCTTTGCGGGATCTACTAGTAAACCTTGTTTTCATACTATGTGGCCCAATAGTATCCCAAATGGTGTTCTGAATATGCATTTTTTTATGTTCAATGATATATGGAACTACCTGCATCTTTCTAACATCAACCGTAAGACTTCTACATTGTATTTTAGCAAACTATAGACTGTCCAATCATCCAGGTATACCTCTAGGAACCGGTGGATGAATTCCTTAAATGCGGCAATGACTACTTTGGAAAGTATTGTTGGTGCATTCTTCAGTCCAAATGGCATGACTGTGTACTAGTAGGATCCCCATTCCGTAGCGAATGTGGTCTTGTATCTGTCTTACTGTGCTATCTTAATATGATGGTAGCCTGAGAATCCATCAGTAAATGAGTAAGCTTCATGTCCTCCTACGTTCTCTAACACTTCATTCGTGAAAGGTGTAGGGAACGGGTCATGTAGGCATGCATCATTTAACTTCCTCAAGTCGACGCATATCCTTATTCATCCTTGTTTTTTGTCCTGCACTACCATCAGGCTTATCCATTATGATTCTTTGACTGGTTCTATGATTCTAGCTTCAAGCATCCTGTCGATCTCATCTTTGAATTTCTATTTATATATTGGGTTCAGTCTGTATGGTCCCTGTCTTATCGGTCTCTCTTCAAGTCTAAGTGGTATCTTCATCTCCCCTAGCTCTCAAGCTATACCCTTCATCTCTATAAATGTTGTAGGAAACAAGTCATTGTACTCGCACAATAACTCTATTATACTTTCCACTGTTTGCTCATCCCAATAGTCTCCAATGCTAGCCATTTTGAGATTCTCAACTGTCCCAATGCTGACTTTCTTTACCTTGATCGGTGCAGAAATAACTTATGATTCTATGGGTGGACCTTCCACTTCTCTTTCTCGTTCTGCTTCTTCAATATGAATATCACGCGGATCATCTTCATTTGGTGCTTCCTCCTGCACGTGGTAACATGACAACATCTCTTTGACTGTATGTTTGTTCCTTTATTGTTCTTCTGTGATAATCTCTACTTCTGGTTCTTTGATGAATATCACTCCTCTTATATGTTTAAAAGTTGCATCTATGTTGGGGTTCTCATGCTCGAATGAGAAAGTGACTGTAAAATTCTATTGCAATGTCGTTCAGGTCGCAGTTCCTTTGCGCAGTTCCTAGTCTGTATACCAGTTCGCTTGTATGCCCTCTAGAGTGTGTATGAAATGATGAGGCCATTCCTTTGGGCGTGTCAATTTCCACAGTGTTTTGCACTTCTCCAAGTGTTTCGTTGGTGCCCCATGTCCATCATACCTCTGTTTCTTGTTGTTTTTTTGTTCTGTGTTGAACCTTATGCGCAGTAACCACTTGCATTGGTACCAATTTGTGATTGTCTCTTTGTGTGCACCCCACCATCTTGCAGGTGTGGCCTTGAGTGCTATATCAAATGCTAACAATCTCTGATTCTCTAAAACTTCATCTTCATACTGTGCCAAGAAGGTTTCCAAGTCGTTTACTCCATGGAAACTAGGTGGTTCCCTTATTTTCGTGACTACCCATCTTACTGCGCGGTCTATTTGTGCACATATTCTCGTGGAAACTTTGTGTAGCCTATGTTTCCAGTTTTCTAGACTGACATATGAGTCTGTTGCACATGAAGTAATTCTCCCCCAACTAAGTATCCCATCTGCAGTTGGGTTCACGTAATCCTCATCGTGCGTAGTTGTTCTATACAACTGGTTGATTTCCTCTGAGTCTAAGCACGTGGGTTCTACAAACCTCTCCCCTTTCGATGGATCTAATGGTGTGATGACCCTGTATTCTCCTGGCTTAAATGTCATTTTCCTGGTCTTCAAGTTAATTATGGCCTGGTTGTCAAACGTCTAATCTAGACCAAGCAATGTTGGGTAAGGTGTTGTGTCGTCCACTATTTCAATGACTTCAAAATCTGCTTTAGTGCGCACTCCATCTAGGTCTACTGTCACTCCTTTCAGTCTACCAATTGGTAGGACTCTATG
Organism: Picea sitchensis; assembly: GCA_010110895.2. Lineage (NCBI taxonomy): Eukaryota > Viridiplantae > Streptophyta > Pinopsida > Pinales > Pinaceae > Picea > Picea sitchensis. The sequence continues at coordinate 75,195 of SNQJ01S0050472.1, forward strand.
TTGGTTTGTTAGTTTTAATTGAATAGGTGAATATCCTAATGTGGGCTCTCCCATGCATCACCATGTCTTCTTTGGTAAGACGTTTACTTCAGATGCTAGATCCAGTATGATATCTCCCATGTTGAAATCTATGATATTGGCATTCATTCTGAACTCCCTACTCGTTCTTCTCCTTGTATGTAGGTGATTGATTGTCTTCTGTTCTAGGTTTCCTTCCGTCTCGATGCTACATTTTTCTAATATGTTTTGCAATATTTTCACAGATGATGGATCATTTAACACTTTTACACATGATTGCAAAAAGCCTTTCATTGTACTTACTTGTCCCATGGGTTGCATCTCATTGGTATGATCCAATACTGGAGGCATCTCGTACTCCAGTGCTTCCTTGCTTTGCTGCACAGTTGAAGTCAACACCGTGTCTTCCTTCTGAAATTATTGCCTGGATTCCTTAAATATCGTCTTCTCGTTATGCGTGTCAAATTGTTTTCTTGGTTCGGTGTTCTTCTTCACCCACTGATTTTGTGTTGGCTCTTGTTGGACTGCGTCGTTTCCTGTTTTAGCTCCTCTACGAGTAACTGTATTGATGTTTCGTCCTTCAACCCTTGATTTGGCTGAAATCCACTGAAAATTCTAGTTGTTCTGGTTCCTCTTTTCCTGAATCTTTACTAATAGTGTTGGACATTCTTCTGTGTCATGATTTGATGCGCGACAATACATACAAGTCGTTGGTGGAAGTGGACATTCTCTTGCATAATGTCCTGGTTTTTTACAATTGTGACATACCATTGGTCCTCTACCTCATCTGAAACCTCCTCTCACTCGTTCTCCACCTCTGTAACCTGCTTGATCTCCTCTCGGCACGTTATATTGAGGCACCGGATTATACTACACGGTATTGTACTGAGGTTGTGTTGTGTTGTACTGCGGTTGCGTGTTATTATATGGTTGTTGCGCACTATTATACTATTGTTGCGCAGTGTTGTATGGAGCTGGTACTTCGTTAAACTGTGGCACGGTTTTCCCAGTCATCATTTCTACCTGCACTCTATATGCATATGATGTCCTTTCTCGCATCAACTCCATATTTCTACAGTCTTTGTCGTCGTGGCCCACTGACTTGAAAAAATTGCAATATTAACTATTTGGGACTATCTAGTATTTATGCATCATTGTGCAGTGATAAGGATTGTGAACCAGTTTCTTGCAGATTTTGCACCATAATCCTCCTGTTGGTAACAGATTTGGCATTCCTGTTGCAATATACTACGCGAATGTCGGACATTTGTTCTTGTGGTGTCCTTCCATCTGGCATGTAGTGCACCAAATGGCTTCTCGTTTTTCCTTACTCTTATTTTGGTTTAGCTTGAATGTTAAGTTCTTCAAATCCTCCTTGAGTTCTTCGATAGCTGGGTTTGTCTGTTGATACTGGTTTTCTTTCAGTTGTAGGGCTACCTGTAGAGCCTATGCCTACGTCTGGAACTTATGTTGTCATAATGGGTATTTTAAGTGTGGGAGTAGTGAGTTGACAAATAGGTGTCGATGTTGCATATCAGTCATGAGATATGTTAACTTTCCCTTCAGTCACTTGAATCTCTGGTCAATCTCCCATAGGGATTCTCCCTGTTTCTGTCTAATTTCGATCATCTCATTCATGTATTGATCCTCTAAACTCGGCTTTTGGAATTCATTTATTAGTAGTTTCTTGATATCTGCAATTGTTCTAGTTGTCCCTGGTGGATTGTTTGTAGCTAAACTTATATACCAATCCATTGCACGATCCCTTAGTGTAATCGCTAGTTGTGCCAATTTAGTGTCTTCGTTTGTGATCTGGTTTGCTTCCCAAATCTTCTCACAAATGAAAAAATGTTTTTATGGGTCCTCCGATGCTTCTCCTTTAAATTATGGTAACCTAATGGTAGGGTCGTCTCCTGCCATCCTGAATGTCGAACTACTACCTTCGCATGGTGTAGATACTTGACTAGTGCTACCTGAACTAGCTCCTCCAGTTGTTGTTCCTTGTGTAGATGTACTTGTTGTTGTCTGACTACTTCTAAACTTCGGTTTTCTAAACGGTGGTGTTCTCTTTGGTGTATTAGTCGCACATGGGTTTATGGGTTCCACACTGACATTAATATAGATAGGATTGAGACCTTCTCTTCCCTCTCTTGGACCTCTCGGCTTCCTCTCATATGTTGCACGTAGGATTTCCTCAATCTTCTCCACAACCCAGAGATCCTCTACCTCTTCCTCATCACTCGCCAAGCCTTCCCTCGTGGGTATGACTCTCTTCTTGGTATTCACCTTGTATTGGTAGGGTACTCTGTTACGCGTCTTTCTAGTTGTCACCATAATATGCTTGATCTGGTCGTCATCCATCATGATTGGGTCCAAGGGTTCCTCCTCCTTTCCCTTATCCTTTCCTCCTTCCCTTTCTCCTCTTTCTATCAGTGTTTCCCCCCTTCCCCCATGCAAGCAAGGAAGTTTAGCTATCTGAGTCCATTGTCATTACACCTTTGTTGTATAGCAGTATCTTAAAAGAAGTATACAACGATCTAATGTACCTTCCTCGAGGTCCGCGTAGAAACTCTTGCTCCGCTGCGTTGTACGACTTCTCTGTATCTACTGCAAACTCTGTTATAAAGCCTGGAACAATACTATCAAGCCAAAAATATATTGCGCGGGTGAATTTATTGTTCACCTACTGTAACTGCTCAATCTATACTAGAGTCCAATCTAACTGTCGGATCCGGTTCGTTGCGTGGTTATCCTTCAACCTTAGTATCCACTCCTATAATAAGTGTGGGAAATCACAGAAAAAGACTTCATGCAGATCAGTAAACAGGTATTTCTCAAGATATTTGCGGGGTGTTATTCTAGGGTTTTTGTTTTCTTTCTATGAAAACTCCAGCTCTTTGGTTCTTAACCAGGTTTCGATCTCTGCTTTTGTGGGATTCCACAGTCTCAACATCCCCTTATAGTAGCTCATTGCTTTCTTCTTTTATTTAATCTTCTCTTGCTCAACCTATCTCATCTACTCAATCCTCTCATGTTACTACCAAAGGCAACAAAACCATTTATTGGTCTACTACTCCTATTCTGTCTAAGTTTATTGACCCAGGGTTCATGTATGTTCGGGGTTCCAACAAAGCCTCTAAAACTATCGACCCTCCTGGTAAACCAAAAGGCAACGCAACGCACAGAGTGCATTGCGTAGTCTCACCTGAGATAGCTTTAATGGGTGGTTGTAATACTCATCAGTTTACATCCTAGGATTGCGTGCGAGGTATGAGAACTGTATATTAAACCATTATTATAACTTGTAAACACAATATACTGTCATTTGGGAATAAGCAGGAAATATAGCAACTCATTCATTAAACATAACCATAACTATTGAAGACAATAAATATATGCATGCATTCATCACATAACACAGATGTTACCGTGTTTCACCCCTTCCTAGGCTACATCCACAAAGATCTGGCTCTTGGCTCTTTTATTAAAGTATTTTTGCATCTACAACATCGCGCGTGTTACAATTCTTCTTTGTTGGTTAAGATATATATGAGGCGCACTAGATCGCACAAGGCTCCTCAACCTGCAATCTAACCCTCGAGATCTTCCCTCCTTTGTCCTCTCTAGCTCAACAACTTACCCAAAATAGGTCATACAACAAAATATTACATATCGTAACAACCCATAGGTAACTAGCTAAACTCGATGATGCTTTGAACCCCTATGATACCTAAGTAAAATTGAACCCCATATGATACCTAAGTATCTACATTTATCCTCTCAGTACTCCATGCCCACAACCTAAGGGCCTCAAGACATCATCTCCTTAGTTGTCCCTAGAAATGGGGGATAACAATCCCAATCCACTATCTTGATCCAGCAAATGCTTATTGGAAAACTTCACTGATATAACAATATTATATACATGAGACAACAAAAATATATCTATCCTAGACTACTTGAAGAGAAAGGATACACTCAAGTATAAGCACATTTCCAATGTAGCCACTATTGGCACAGGGGCAGACCCAAGGTTCAACGCTTAACAGTGCACCAACAAAACCCCGACTATCGGCTCTTTCGGCAACACCTGTGGAGCAGACAAAGTCTCACCCAAGGTAGAAGCAAGGGGGGTTACAGGACGCAGGTGTTTGTAACCAGGCTAGGACATAGATCTGTGATAATAACACTTCGCAGAGTATTATGTTAATGCTTAGGAAGCAATCATGTATTAGTTCATTAACTTTATTAACATTGCAGAACATACCCAAGGATATATCTAGCATAGTAACAACAAATATTATGCACTTCAAACACTTAGCACTTAGCACTATGAATTAGATCTAGAAATTTATCATAAGCAAAGCATTAAAGAAACATATACATATCTAATCTAAGAACTAAGAAAAACATAATAGAGATAATCATTCCACATAGAAAAACATAAGACACAAGATGTACGTGGTTCACACCAGTGTGGGGTTACGTCCACCAACTGCTTCGCCTCTTTATTATTCATCAATCTCTTAATTTCAGATCCTCCTATACACTAAGCCACAGAGTCGAGCTTTGCAGCGAACAACAGATCTGTGCACTGAGCACTAGATCCTCCTTCCAAATCTAGGTCAAGGCACAGAGCCAACTCTTTATCAAGCACAAAGCCTTAACACACATACATTCCCTTGCACAAAGCCACTTGAACTACTTTCACTTAGCCAGCTAGCTCCTCCCTTTTACAATACATTCTTTTGTATTTATACTTTTACAAACCCTTACAATAAGGCCTAAACATGGGAAAATCCCATGGGCCGGCATCCCATAACCCATTACAAAAACCCTAAAGAACCCCTTATTGGGTCCACATAGCCCACAAAATAAGTGAGATCCGCGATCTCAACTCCATCTGGGTGCTCCTTCTTTGACCATCGTTCTGAAGTCCAAAAGTTGGCAAAATCTGACCAATGTTTCCTCAAAACTTGGTCGAGGGCCAACATGCCCCCAACACTCACCTGTGACTTGTCCCAAGTCACTTAGGTCCAAACAATGTTGCTTCAAAGGCTTCAAGCTTAACTCGGGTAACATCGAATTGCTACTTCGCCTGAACCTCCTCCTCAGTGAGCTCCTGGATGGTCTGCTTTGTAAGAGGCCCTTCCAGGCGTTGTTCTACTATTGCAACCACTTGATCCAATTCAGATCCCTATCCATCAATCTCATTGAACACCTTACATGCTTCATCCTGCACAGGTTGTAGCTTCTACGTCACTTCGATTACCCTACTCTGGAGGGCAGTGATTTGTTGTTGTACTGCGCGCTGCTCTTGGGATCTCTTCATTCTTTCTACCGCAGTGAGCAACTTCATCTACGCCTGCACGGAAAATGCCTGCTATTGTACCTCCTGTAACTGTGCCTCCAGCTTCCTTAGCTCTATATCCTCGGTGAGGCATTCATATGTATGTGTGCTTCTATCACTCAATTGTTTTCATTCTGAGGCAAGGGCTCTTATCCTTATTAGTGTTTTCTTATCGATCTCCTCCCTCTGGTTACGCATCTCATGCAGGGTGCTCGGTACTGTTTGGGCCTCCAAGTCTGTTATCCTAGCTTGAAGTTGTTGGATGATCTCAGCGAGCTTCACTATTTGAGCTTCGACTGAATCTTTTCCTTCATGTGCCAAGCCTGGCATAGAGCGACATGCTTTACTCACCGCTTCTTTGACCATGGCCCACTCTACGAGTAACTGCTCCTTTTTTCTCTGTAGCTGGGATTTTTCTTCTTGGATATTCGCTTGAATCTCTGCTTTCTCACTTTCCTGGGCTAATACATTTTCCTGTGCTGCTCATAATTGTGCTAGGACTTCATCTTTCTATTGTTTCAAGGATTTTGTAGACTTCTCCCTCTCTTCCTGGACTATTTGGAACCGATCTTCTGTTGCATCTATGAGTCTTATCAATTGGGCTGGTTCATCTCCCAATTCTACAGTCTGCAACAAGGAAGGTGCAATGGGTACTGCATGGACCAAACGAACAACTTGTTGTACTTCCTTCAATTCCTTCTCAATCCTTCCATATAGCTCCTCCTGCTTCTCTCCATATCTCTGCAAGATTTCCTCGGAAGCGTCCTCCATAGCTCTGCGGACCAGACTGATTTCATCATCAATGAGCGTGGCCTATAACTAGGGCTTATTAGCGCGCGTCTTCTTCCTTATTGAGGGTTTCTTGGGAGAAACCTTCCTCTTCTACGATGTTACTGTCCCAACAAGGGGGTCCTCAAGTGGAAGGGTGGTAGCTTCGCCTCCTCCTTTCCCTTCTTCTTCTTCATCTCCTCCTCTCTATTGTTGGCATAGGGGTAGACCCAGGGTTCAACGCTCAACAGTGCACCAACAAAACCTCGACTACCGGCCCTTTCGACAACACCTATGAGGAAAGCGAAGTCTCACCCAAGGTAGAAGCAGGGGGGTTACAGGACGCAAGTGTCTGTAACCAGGTTGGGACACAGATTTGTGATAATAACACTTCGCAGGGTATTATGTTAGTGCTTAGGAAGTGACATGCATTAGTGCATTAACCATATTAACGTCGCAGAACATATCTAAGGTAGTTCGGCGTAGTAACAATAAATGATTATATATCTTGAGCACTTAGCACTGATTTAGATCTAACCTTCATTTACCCTTATCACAAGTAAAGAACTTAAGCAATAACAGATCTATCTATCATACATAATAATCAAAGCATTGAGCAGATTCATAACATAAATAACACAGCACAAAGCAAACCAAAGACACAACATATATGTGGTTCACCCCAGTGTGGGGCTACATCCACCAACCGCTTCGCTTCTTTATTATTCTTCAGTCTCTTACATTCAGTTACTCATGTGCACTAAGCCACAGATTCGAGCTTCGCACCGGACAGGAGATCTGTGCACTGAGCACCATATCCTCCTTCAAAAACTAGGTCAAGGAAAAGAGTCAACTCTCTATCAAGCACACAACCTTAAAACACATTCATTCCCTTGCACAAAGCCATTCAAACCACTTGCACTTAGCTCCAAAAGACTACTACTTCTACCATACATTATTCTTTTATTTATACTTTTACAAACCCTTACAATAGGGCCAAACATGAGAAAACCCCATGGGTCGACATCCCATAACCCATTACAAAAACCCTAAAGAACCCCTTACTGGGTCGACATAGCCCACAAAATAAGTGAGATCCATGATCTCAGCTCCACCTGGGTACTCCTTCCTCGACCAAGGTGTCGAAGTCCAAAAGTGGGCCAACTCTCACCAATTTTTCCTCAAAACTTGGTCGAGAGTCAACATGCCCCCAACACTCACCTGTAAATCATCCCGAGTCACTCAGGTGTTGACAACGCTACTTCAAAGGCCTCGATCTTAACCTGAGCTACCTCGACTTGCCGCTTCACCTGAGCCTCCTACTTAGCGAGCTTCTGGATCATTTGCTCTGTAATAGGCCCTTCCAAGCATTGTTCTATTGATGCAACCAATTGATCCAATTGTGAGATTTGTCCATCAATTTAGTCAAACACCTTGCAAGTTTCATCCTGCACAGGTTGTAGCTTCTGCATCACTTCCATTACCCTAACCTGGAGGGAAGTGATCTGTTGTTGTACTGTGTGTTGCTCCTGGGATCTCTTCATTCTTTCTACCACTGTGAGCAACTTCATCTGTACCTTCACGAAAAATTCTTGTTGTTGCACCTCCTGTAACTGCGCTTCCAACTTCCTTAGCTCTGGATCCTTGGAGAGGCGATCATATGTTTGTGCACTTCTATTGCTCAACTGTTTTCATTCTGAGGCAAGGGTTCTTATCCTTATTAGTGTGTTCTTAGCGGTCTCCTCCCTCTGGTCACGTACCTGCTGCAAGGTGCTCGGTATTGTTTGAGCCTCCAAGTTTGTGATCCTAGTTTTAAGTTGTTGGAGGGTCTCAACGAGCTTCACTACTTGAGCCTCGACCGAATCTTGCTCCTCCTGTGCCAAGCCTGGCACAGAGTGGCATGCTTTAATCACTACATCTTTGACCATGGCCCGCTCTGCGAGCAACTGATCCTTTTCTCTCTGTAGTTGGGCCTTTTCCTCCTGGAGCATCACCTGAAGCTCTGCTTTCTCACTTTCCTGGGTTTTTACCCTGTCCTGCGCTGCTCTTAATTGTGCTAAGACTTCGTCTTTCTATGTTTTCAAGGCTTATGTAGCCTTCTCCTTCTCTTCCTGGACTCTCTGAAGTCAAGCTTCTGTTGCATCCGCCAGTCTTCTTAATTGGGTTGGTTCATCCCCTAATTCTACAGTTTGCGATGAGGAAGGCGCAATGGGTACTACAAGGGCCAAACGAATAGCTTGGTGTACTTCCTTCATTTCCCTCTCGATCCTTCTATATAGCTCCTTTTGCTTCTCTCTATATCTCTGCAATATGTCCTTAAAAGCATCCTCCATAGCTCTGTGGACCAAACTGATATCGTCCTCAGTGAGAGTGGTTAGCGCGTGTCTTCTTATTTGTTGAAGGTTTCTTTGGAGAAACCTTCCTCTTCTGCAATGTGATTGTTCCAGTAGAGGGGTCTTATGGCGGTGTAGCTTCACCTCCTCCTTGCTCTTAAAATTGTTGAGGGTCAGGGTCCTTCACACTCAAGCTTATAATGTGGTGGATCGACGTTGGATCCATAGTAATCCTTGGTTCGACCCATAGGTATCCTCCATGATAGCACGACGGGAGGAGTTTAACACAAGCATTAACCACCTGGTAGCAGCCAAAATGTGAGATCTTCATCACATTCAACACGGTGGACTGCGCCAGCTCCTTAATCCATGGTTGTGATATGAGGTGAGGCTTCTTTCCAGTTGTCTTCATGAGATAGCGGTGGGATGCCAACATGGCGTAGTTATTTTGGTCACCCAAGTTGAATTCGTTGTTCTTCAGTAGTGGGATCTGTCCTAACTGACTCTCGACTACGCGTATTCCTTTCGGAATGTACGCGGTGAACGCAGTGTACTCATAATCTCGGGGAATGTTGTCATGGTTAACAATGCCAGGCAAAGGTGGGATATACTCGGGTAGGATTGACGGGATCTGCTTCGCATTAGCCAAATATTCGCGGTGCTTACTTCGTTGTTCAATTTCGGGGTTGACACAACCAGAACGACATCCAGTCAAAGGGGAAGCCTACAGTCCCCTAGTCGACGATGCCTGGACACCTTCAGATATTGGTCTTTCGGCCATTATCTTCTTAAGGACCTCCTCGACAAACTTGTCTAATTCACTTGGTTCGCCCGACATTCTAACTTTTAAACAGACGGGTCGGGGTAGACGAACAGAAAGGCGGGGTAGACAAATGGACGGCGAGGTCTAGTTTTAGATAACAGAGTTTAACATTTGGAAAATTCTCTATTTAGCTCAGTCAATCATGGGTAGCAAATAGTGGTCCCGGTGCAGCGACCGACAAGTTAAATAAGCGGGGTATCGTAACGGATCTTCCAACGGCCAGGAAATGCCTAATGTAAATATGTTCGTTATGGCATGGTCTCAACGTCCCAAAAGCAGTCCATCAGCCCATAAATGTGTTTTATAACCGTTCTGGAGCGTCATTCTAACGTTCTGGGTGCCTCCAACGGTCATATAACTTCGCCATGGCGAAGTCCCATTCTGTGTGGTCCTGTTGTTCCAGCAAGGTTCAAATCCTGCGAACCTACCTCCTGCAAGGTTCCAATATGTGAAGTCTTCGATCTGGTATCTATAGCTTCTTGTAGATTTTCCAACTTAGCCTTCTTTTTATTGTGCTTCCTTGCCTTCTTCCCTGTGATCTAAGTTTCTCTAACTGTTTCTGGAATCCCATTTCCATTCTTATTCTTATCTTCTCCTAGCAAAGTGGCTTCACACTGTTGATGTGCCCTCAAAGGGTCTAAATTTAATATCCCTTGTTTTAACACATCCTGAGTGGACATAGATAGGTTACTCAAGTCTTCTTGCATTCTTTCAACCTTGACAGTTTATTCTCTTTCCTTATATCCCTCCTACATTGTTACTTTGTTATATTGCTTCGATTTATCCTCTCATTCTTCTATTAGTCAGTCTATTCTCCTAGCTATGAAATCCCTTAGTTCTTGCTTTTTCTTTGTTTTAGCTTCTTCCTCTGCTTTCCTTCTAATCTGATCCTTCTCGATCCAAGTCTTACCTAGTACAAGTGGGAAAGGGGCGTTGTCCCCAATAAACTTAATGACTTCAAATTCTTCTTCAGTCGATGTTCCCTCAACAATAATAGGTACATTAGTAACTCTTCCAAATAGGTTTATCATCTTTCCCTTAAACAAGCCTATCCTTCCTAATGAAGGTACCACCACGGTAGGCTTTCCCAAAATTTTCCAAGTTTCTTTTGTCATAATATTCACTTGTGTTTCTTCATCCAAGACACAATCTATGTCAAAGTCTTCTATTCTTGCACTTATGCGTTGTTTTACTTTCAGGATCTCTGGTAAATTGACATCTTTGTGAACATCGATCATTTCTTTCAACTATACTAATGTAATCTAAACTTCCTTTGTTTCTTTCTTTTTATGACTCTCTAACATGCCCTTAGTCTCTTGACTTCCTTCATATTTTTTTTGTCTCATGTTCATCCTTTCAACTTTAGCAATCATCTTTGGACAGTTCTCAACCTCATGACCAACAATCTTACAACAAAGGAAAATAGGACCTGCGCAAGGGCATTCCTTAGCAAGATGTCTCGGTCTTCTGCAGTTATAGCACAATGCCAATCCTCTTTTTCTTTTAAATGTTCCCCAACTTCTTCTGCATTGTGCACTAGGATCATATTGTTGGATCTTCAATCTGCAAAAAAAAATTCTAGGTTCCTGCATCCATTTGTTAGTCCAAAAATTCTTTCTATGCATAGGAATAAAATATAATTCTTTATTTCTACTAAATTTACTGAGATCAACTCTTTCTTTAAATTGTGCCCTAACCTTCAGACTAGGACAAAATCTATTAAACATACTTAAATTCATGTTTTCGAAACAAAAATGTCACTTATGTTACTCTTGTCAAAGCTTTACCTCTTTTCGAATCTTACCTCTTTCCTCAGATCGGATTTATTTCTTAGCACAAAGATTCGCAAGTCAAGTAGAGTACTATGCACTTCAGCAGGGATCTATGCATAGAGATTCTCTTTTCTTTACTTCAGTTCCCAACAATCACAGTTTCAGGTCTCGACAACAGAACCATTCGGACCACTTGCACTTAGCTCCAAAAGACTACTACTTATACCATACATTCTTCTTTTACTTATACTTTTACAAACCCTTACAATAGGGCCAAACATGGGAAAACCCCATGGGCCGACATCCCATAACCCATTAAAAAAACCCTAAATAACCCCTTACTGAGTCCACATAGCCCGCAAAATAAGTGAGATCTGTGATCTCAGATCTGCTTGGGTGCTCCTTCCTCGACCAATGTGTCGAAGTCCAAAAGTGGGCCAACTCTGACCAATTTTTCCTCAAAACTTGGTCAAGGGACAACACCTGTCATTCTGCTTCATCTTCTCCTCCCCCAAGTGAGCGAGCCAAACCCGTTATCTTCATAAGCATTGTCATGTTCATCAGTCTCTATATCCTGGACTTCCTCCTGCTTTGTCTTCTTCTTCATCCCACTGGATTGTCCAACATGCTCAACCCATGTAACTATGGGGCTTCCTATGGTCTCTATGTCGGATAATTTTGCATCAGTGACAGGTACAAGAAACTCCTCTGGCCATTCCTTTGTAATCTGCTCCATGTCTTCGTTTGTCATCTTGTAGTACGACTTTAATTCTTCCTTGTTCTCATCTTTGTGCGCAATGATGTAGATGAAATGAGGATCTGTGTGGAACTTTTCTATTGGTCAGTACTGGTGCAGGGTGCACGGTGTCATGCGCAGAAATGATTCGATGACAACCTTCAATTGTTGATAGTATGCATGAAACACTACATTGGATTGACACTACTTCGTCATGTTGTTGGTGTACCACAAGGTGGAAAACCTAGCGGCCAACGGCTCCGATGGCTCGATCTATGGAAAGGTGGCTCCTTTAGGCATTTTGCAAGTGACAGATGCAATCAAAATGATCAGCCAACTATAATGGAATTCATATCCCAAAGGCGGGGTTTCACGACAATCCTTCTCTAGCTCATTGACGAGGTAGTTCACCTAGTTTATCTGCATGCCCTCCACACATTTTCCTACAAGGCCCACCACGAACCCGATGACCTGTGTGGGGCAGTTCTTCCTCGTGAGCTTTCCAGCTATGAGTTGGCAAGCGAGGTGCACTGCACCATCATGTATAGAGGCTACCTTGTAACCTCACTTTCCTTTCTCTACTTCTCCGTAAGCTTCCTTGATGCGTTGCACCAAGGAACAGTCTGAGGCCTTCCCTGGATAAAACTGTTGAGGGTCAGGGCCCTTCATACTTAATCCTGTGATCCAGCGGACCAGCGTCACATCCACAGTAATCCTTAACGCATGACAGGTATCTTCCATGATAGCATGATAGGAGGACTTTAACGCAAGCATTAACCTCTTGGTGGTGGCCAAAATTTTGGATCTTCGTCACATTCAGCATAGTGGACTACGCCAGCCCCTTAATCCATGGTTGTAAGACGAGGCAAGGCTTATTTCCATTTGACTTTGTTAAGTAGTGATGGGGTGCTAACATAGTGTAGTTCTTCCTATCTCCTAAATTGAAGTCATTGTTCTTTAATAGCAGGATCTGTCCTAACTGACTCCCGACTATGCATATTCCTTTCGAAATGTACACAATAAACATGGCGTACTCTAACTTGGGGAATGTTGTCGCGGTTAACAGTGTTAGCCAAAGGTGGGATATACTCATGTAGGATCGATGGTATCTGCTTCGCATTAGCCAGATCACCGCGGTGCTTACTTCATTGCTCAGTCACGGGGTTAACACGGCCAGAATGATGTCTAGTCGAAGGGGAATCTTGCAGTCCCCTTCTAGACGATGTCTGGACACCTTCAGATATCGTTATGTCATCCATTAGCTTCTTAAGGACTTCCTCGACAGAATTCTCTAATTCACTAGGTTCACCCGACATTCTAGTTTTTAAAAAGATAGGTCGGGCTATACAAACGGACATGCGGGGTCTAGTTTCAGATAACACATCTCCATACACAGACGATTCTCTTCTTGGCGCAATTAATCATGGGTAGCGAAAAGTGGTCCCAGCACAACGTCCAACGAGTTAAATAAGTAGGGTATCATAACGGATCTTCCAACAGCCAGGACATGCCTCCATCAATGTAAATCTGTGTGTTATGGCGCGATCTCAACGTCCAAAAGCGGTCCATCAGGCCATAAATGCATTTTCTAACCATTCTAGAGTGTCATTCTAACGGTCTGAGTGCCTCCAACGGTCATATAACTTCACCAGGGTGAAGTCCCATTCTGCGTGGACCTGTTGTTCCAGCGAGGTTCAAATCCTGCAAACCTGCCTCCTGCGAGGTTCCAGTCTGTGAAGTCTTCTATCTGGTCTCTGTAGCTTCTTGCAGATTTTCCAACTTAGCTTTCTTTTTATTGAGCTTCCTTTCCCTCTCTCCTATGATCTGAGTTTATCTAATTGTTTCTGGAATCCTCTTTCCATTCTTATTCTTATTTTCTCCTAATGCAGTGGCTTCGCACTGTTGAGGTGCCCTCAAAGGGTCTAAAGTTAATATCCCTTTTCTTAACACATCCTGAGTGGACATACTTCTTTCTTGAATGGATAGGTCCTTCAAGCTTTCTTGCATTCTTCCAACCTTGTTAGCTAATTCTCTGACTGTTTGTCCCTCCTGTGTTGTTACTTTGTTTTGTTGCTTCAACTTATCTTCTCGTTCTTCTATTAGTTAGTCTATTTTCCTAGCTATGAAATCCCTTAGTTCTTTCTTTTACTTTTTTGTGGCTTCTTCCTCTGCTTTCCATCTGATCTGATCCTTCTCAATCCAAGTCTTACCTAACAAAAGTGGGAAAGGGGTGTTGTCCCCAACAAACTTAATGACTTCAAATTCTTTTTCAGTCAATGTTCCCTCAATAATAATAGGTACATTAGTAACTCTTCCACATAGGGTTATCATCTTACCCTTAAACAAGCCTATCCTTCTCAATGAAGGTATCATAGTAGGGTTTCCCAAAATTTCCCAAGTTTTTTCTATCATAATATTCACTTGTGTTTCTTCATCCAAAACATAGTCTATGTCGAAGTCTTATATTCTTGCATTTATGCATTGTTTTACTTTCAGGATCTCTGGTAAACTGACATGTTTATGAACATCCATTGTTTCTTTCAATTGTGATATCATAGTCTGAATTTCCTCTGATTCTTTCTCTTTGTGATTTTCTAATATTCCCTTAGTCTCTTGACTCTCTTCATAGTTTTCTTGTCTTATGTTCATTCATTCAACTTTAGCAATCATCCTTGGACAATCCTCAACCTCATGACCAACAATCTTACAACAAAAACAAATAGGACCTGCGC
>SNQJ01S0050473.1:3369-15056 GCA_010110895.2 Picea sitchensis
TCAACTTTCTTGTATCCACATATAAATCAATGGAAATAATAGTAACTTTTAGATATTCCCTTCCATTATGTAATTAATAATGAACATGATGTCAACCTTTTATTAATCCATCTTTTGGTAAAATCACTTTTCAAATGTTGAACATGAATAAATAAGTTAAATATTAAATAAATACCTTTATTCCTCTGTGATCGTCCTTTTCTTCAACGACTTCTACCTTTAACTGTTGCATTATGTTGTCATTGATGTCAAAGGATTGATGTCAAAAGTTTGATGTTAATTATTGTCATAGTGATGTGTTTGTATCATTGATATATTGATTATTGGTTATATGGTCATTGATGTAATTATTGTCAAAGGGTTGATGTCAAGTGGTGTCATAATGATGTATTGATATTGAAGGGAGTTGTATCATTGATGTCATATCATGGTTGATAGGAAGAACCAAATGGATAAACTCCAAAGTGGTCCCCTTATGGTGAAATCCCTCACGGGAAGATGCTCTTGGATAAATTTCTCAAAGTGGTCCCCTTATGGTTAAATCCCTCATGGGAAGATTCTTTGTGAATTTCAAATGGTTAGGTGGTTGAGTAGACCAATAGTGTGGTTAGGTAACCCAAGTTTGATTGAGTAGTAATGTAATGAATATAAGTGAATTTCTAGGAGGAACTATTCCAGCTAGATATTATATGTCATGCCATTTCCAGGGATATGTGGAACATCACATAACTCCTCATAGTTAGATAATTATGGTCATGTGAAGTTGGAGAGCCCTCATGAGTTATCTAGAATCCCATAGAAGGCCAAAGAAGAAAAATTATTCTAGAAGCTCCTAGAAAAAGTTGACTAGTCAAAGTTGTTAGTCATGGGCTGAGTGGTTGCAACAAGAAAACAATTAAAAATTAATTATTTGTAACTAGAAGTGAAGAGTTTACTATTTTTCGATAAAGTGGTTGTAAGTGTACCAAGTGGTTAGAAGTGGTTTATCCCCCAAAAGAAGGAAGTTGGGTAAGCTCGTTAGAAGATTAAACCTAGAGGAGGACACTTGGAGAAGTATAAATAAGAGAGCAAGGGTCTCTTATGAGGATGATCTTTGAGAATATTGAATATCCATTTGTGAAAGATTATTTGGGTAGGTATTATTGATAGAGAAAATTCATAGTAGAAAAAGTGTAGCAGAAAAATCACGATAGAAAGGTGCAGCAAAAACAATCGTTGCAGAAAACGTGTAGTAGAAAAATCGTGGCAAAAAAAGTGCGGCAGAAAAAGTGCGGTAGAAAAATCGTGGCAGAAAAATCACGGCAGAAAAAGAAAAGTAGAAAAATCACAGAAGAAGAATCACGACAATAGAATCGCGGAAGTAGAACTGCGACAACAGAATCACGAAAACAAAATCATGACAACTTATGGTATTTTGTTTATGGAGAGTATGGTGTATTTCTAGAGGTATCTTGTTGTTTATATTGGGGATATTGTTGAGAGTTGTCTTGGTGAATGATCTTGGTGAGTAGATATGATTTGGATGATGAGATTGATCTGACAGGTGGCATGGTGCATAGGTAATGCACTTGTGTTGGTATATAATTTTGGTATAGTTTGATAGATTTCTTTTTGTCTACAAGTTGGGTCTTGTACTTGAGGGTTGGATTACTCTTCTGAGGTGGTGTTTATATTTGCAAGATGAGTCTTCTAAAAAAATCCCCAAGGATTTTAGTCCATAATATAAAACAAAATTGTACATGTATCTTTTGTTCCCTGTATTCTTCATGATGATGGTTTATTGATGATGTTTGTTGTTGAGATATGATTGCATACAACTTGTTATAAATGAAAGTAATGGATGATGATTAATGGTGATTTCTAACAAAGGTGTTTTATAAAGGAGTAAAATATCACTACACTGATTCACCCCGCCCCCCCCTCTCATTGTGGTCGGTGTGTCCAACTTTGAAAACAATTATTTCTAGAAAAAAAAAATAGATGGTGGCTTGAACCTTTCAATTGAATTGATCCATTTATTTCATAATTTATGTCGGGGAGAAATGTTGTAATAAAAAAAATATTGAGTGTAGATCTATTTTTCTAGATAGACTTCAACCAAATGTTGGTATATGACAACACAGTTTCCATAAACAATTCATTTGTCACGCATCACTCATAATAATAGGTATATTTCTGCAACTAATTTTTTTTTAGCCATGTTTCTTCTCAGTTGTTCATTTGAATTTCAACTAGTATCATTTCTAGTCATCAAATATTTTTCTTCAGAGAGAATATTCAAATCCCAAGCAGAGGTCCATGTTGGTCTTAATTTAGAAAAAAAATTTACTCAAATATGTATTGAATGATATCTTCCTTGTAGACATTTTAATGATGGATTACCTGCAATAACATCATAGGAAACAATCTTGAAAATAATTGAATGCTTACCACAAGTTATTTTATAGTGATTCCTTGGAACAATTTCCTCGGAAGCACATGCTTCCTCTATGATTTACCTTCATGTCAACATTGATGTGAATTATCACTTTTGTTGAGTGTCTCTCCCACTATTATCTATTCGAATGATGACTTTACAAAACAAAGAGTTCTACAAATAACAACAATTGTATGAAACTCTCCCTCTTGGATTCTTTAGGCAAGCGATTGCTCCAACAATGGCAACAATAAGAATTGTAAATAAAAACTTTAAACTCTTATTATTCGTCAATGACAACCTTTCCCCATTGAATTTATTTTCTACACAGATGATCGAGAAGAAATACTCTCCCCTTGGTGGTCTATGTTCCTCAACAACAACTCTCCTTTCACTATACAACTCTACATCGATTCACAATTTTATTCTCAGAAATATTCACATGTATGGATAGTGGTTGCAATTTCTTCTTTCATTGGGTGGGATTTTAAATCTAGTGACTCTTTCCTTAACCTTACTCTGATACCAAATGTTGGTTTCAAGAGAAGCAATAAATAAACAATACACACATAAAGTTCACATCATAACAAAAAATATCCTCAATAATCACATTGTATTAATGTAGAATAATGATACATCACTCTCTTACACTTCAATACATATGTGAGGCCTCATAATATATGATTAATGTTCTCATAAAAAGATGTTCAATATAGCATAAACATCTCCACAATATATCCATTAATATCTCCATGTGATATCCATCTCTAACTTAACTCATTTTCCTCATCTTTCATCATATGTAGACTTATAGAATAAGTCTACTTTGATAAATAATAATTCCATAATATCTTAAGTATAAAATATTCCTTCACATGTGTTACTAATTGGGGATGAGACATGGCTTAAGTCCATAAACAATATAGCTGATTAGGGGATTATATGACAAATAATCCCCCATTGTTTTTAATATTCCTTGGTTAATAGTGTTGGACTACTAAGAGGGGGGTGAATCAATAATGAAATTTTTTATTACTTTTAACCACAGTATATTCTTGAACAATATTCACCATTTTATCATGAGCATTCAATATATCATCACTAGTATAATCATAAACAACACCAAATCACAATAGATTCATAATACATGAAAATTTATGTGGAAACCCAAATGGGAGAAAACCACATAATGCTTTTCTTATATATCAAAAGAATACGTTCAATGGAAGCACCAACTTCCTGATTATCCAGCTACAACTCGAAGGAGGATCCAACCTGAAGGAAGCTACAACTCCTGGAATTCTTTGGCTCCAACCTGAAGGAGGCTAAAACCCTCTAAGTTCTTCGGCTCCAACCAGAAGGTGGCTACAACCACCTATCCTTGCCCTATCCTGCCACCCTCAAATACTAGTGTATACCAGTTGTCACTACCACAATCACTGCCACTGTCAATGTCACTGCCACTATCACATCATCCTATAGCTTGTCAACATGTCATTGTATCCAACCTATGTGCCTATACCATACCATGCATCAATTGCATACCATCATGTGAAATATAACATGCATCAATCATAAACCATAATATCAATCGTGAATACAACTTTTACCATATACCATTGCATCAATCATGTATAGACTTGTACCATATCATCAATAAAGTATCTCAAAGAACCGATGCATGTCCCTCATCAATATGCCACCATACAACATGAAATCAAGGATATGATCTATGGAAACCATGTCATATATTCAACCAGATATAAGAGTTATCCTCACTCAGACAAGCAATCAAGATATACCATATACAAATACCAAACCAACCATAACAAGTATGCCTCAAGCATACAACAAATCATGACAAAAGGTAACCATCAAAACAAGTATAAAACCATACCAATACCTTTGTAGTTGACCTGAAACTCTGAGAAGATGAAATTTAAACTTCCTTCATACTTCAGGGACATGGTACCAACATTTACTCAATCATTCATGATCCTTTTTACAGATACCCGACTTTCTCTTCTACTGCTTGCATATATATGTGATTTTTTCCAATGTATCCCATGTACATATGCTCCCTTTCTAACCTATAACCTGCGTATACCTCAGAAAATAGGGTTTTCTACAACTCCAAAACTTTCACCTTCGACCTTCCTTTTCTACCTCAGAAAATGTTGTCACAACCTTAGCATAAAGATCACTTCTTTACAAGATATATAATCAATTAATGAGTGTGTGAGTGTACTTGTGAATGAATCCTTGAGGTATATTTATAGTTGTGCTAGGTAACTCCTCTCCTTAATTTAGGTATTCTAGGGTTTTCTTGTTACAACTAATTTACCCTTTCATTAAATACTTGTAACCAACTAGGGGCGTCTTGACCACTTATTTTGGGCTTACAACTTAATAAAGTCATATCTCCCTAACCGTGAGGAACTACATGGCATTCCACATATCATCAGAAATGACACGACGTGTATTATGTATCCATTAGGTTATTTCCTATATTTAATTTTTCCTTCATGTCCATGTTTCTCATTCAACTTAGGGTACAAAAAACACATCGTCAAGGGTTCTTCAAGGTTGACATCAATGACAATCAAATTATCAAAAATATCCCCCTTTTGCATTGATGGAAACACTTAGGCATTACAATACTTAAGTCCATGCTCCCCCTCTGATCATCTCTCTCCCTGTATGAATTATTCTCTCTCTATGTCTCCATGCCTTTCTCTATCTATCCCCCTTTGAAATCAATGGAAAAGGGTAATCATTATCTTCAGGCTGATCCCCCTATCTACAAGCCTTTATTGTCTCTACTTTAGTTTCTCTTCATGGTGCTTCCTTTTGTAACTCTTTGATGTATAGAAAATGCATTCAAAAGGTTCTTTACTTGAACCTTTTCAACACTTATGTTTCTCTCCCCTTGTTTTATTAAGCTTGATGTCGTGTGAATCATTGTGGGGGGAGAAACTACTCCAACATTTTGTCGCAGATACTCAAAATTTTCCCTTGCAAGCGATTTGGTGAAGATATATGCAATCTTCTCTTTTGTCCCAGCATACTCTAGCTTGATATTCTTCTCCATAGCATGTTCCCATAGAAAGTGATACTTGATCGGAATGAGATTCATGTTATAATGCATCACTGTATTCTTAGATACACTAATGGTGTTTGTGTTGTCACAAAGTATTGAAATGGGCTCATCAAACTTTACTTGTATATCCTATAAGGTCTGCTTCATCCAAAGAAACTGAGCGCAACAAGTCATTGTTGCAATGTATTATTCGTTTTTTGTGGACAAGGATACTGATGATTGTTTCTTGCTTAACCATGATACCAGACACTCACCCAAGTAGAAATATGATCTAATTGTACTTCTTCTATCATCAATGCAACATGCCCAATCTACATCTATGTAGGAACCAAGAGATATATCCTTCCCTTTTGTATACCATAATCCATACTCATTGGTACATTTGAGGTATTTAAATATCCTCTTTACTGCCATAATATGTGATTCCTTTGGTGTTGCTTGAAAACTTGCAACCTGTCCAAATTCCTGCATCACATCCGGTTTGGAGGTTGTTGATAGAGTAATATGCCAATCAACAATATGTATTGTATTTGATATGTTTCCTTAGAATCATCATCCTTACTTAAGTTACAATTGGTATGAATAGGGGTACTGACTGGTTTGCAATTTGTCATTCCAAACGTCTTCAACATTTCTCTGATATAATTGGTCTGAGAGATAAAGATACCTTTGTTGCTCTGACATATCGTGAGACCCAAAAAGAAATACAACTCTCCAAGTAAATACATATCAAATTCATTTTTCATTTCTTTGGTAAATGTTTTACTCATCCTATAATCATCACTTCCAAAGATAATATCATCAACATAAATTTCAATTATCAGAATACTATCTTGATTCACCTTCATGTAGAGATTTTTTTTCTGCATTTCATTTTGTGAACCCTTGTTGTTGTAGGTATTTGTCTAGCATTGAATACCATGCTCTCGGGGCATACTTGAGTCCATATAATACTTTCTTTATCTTGAAAGAATAATATTCCTTTTCTAATGACATAAACACTTCATGTTGTTCGATGTAGAATTATTCTTGTAATTCTCCATTTAGAAAGGATGACTTCACATTCATTTGATAGACTTTGATTTTATTTGAAAAAGCATAGGCTAAGATCAATTTGATTAATTCCATCCTAGAAACTATGGAAAAATTTTCTTCAAAATCTATACCTTCAACTTGAGAGCATCCTTTGCATACTAATATTGCTTTGTTCTTGGTAACTTGTCCTTCCACGTTCAACTTGTTTCTAGAGACCCACTTTGTACCAGTGATATTCTTGTTCTTTGGCCATGGAACCAGTTCCCATGTGTCATTCTTATCTATCTGATATAATTATTCATCCATATCTTTGATCCAATTTTCATCCTTCCTGGATTCTTCAAAACTACTTGGATCAATAGTAGATAATAGTGCTAGGTGTTATTGTTCTAGTGGTTAGATTATTCTTCTGGTTTCAAATCCTGCATATTTATTTCCAATGATCTGTTCTGGTGGATTATTTTTATGCACTCATATTCTAAGTGTATTTGGAGGTACTTGAATATCCTGTTGTTCTTGATCTGCTTCTGGATTCTTTTCTTCTTCATCTCATTCTTCATCTACTTGTTCTTTCAAATCTTCTTCAGATCCTATTCCACTGAATCTTTGCTATTTTATTTTATCTTTCATTTGTTTGTCTCATCAATCATCACATTGATGTTGTTGAGTCTTATATTGAAGCATTTTTGTGCTTTCCTTTTGCTTGAGTACCCAACCAATATGCCTTTATCAACTCGAGAATCAAATTTCTCAATTCTTCCATCTTCTCTTTTGATGTAGCATTTACTTTTGAAAACTCTGAATTTCTTCACATTTTCTGGTCTTCCTTTCCATAGATCATATGGAATCTCATCACTTTTATTTCTAAGCATCCCTTTTCTCTAAATGTGAACTGTTGTATGCACAACTTGTACCAAAAAACCATATGTCAAATTGGAATCGATTAACATGGTTTTCTCCATTTCCTTTACTGTTCTATTATTCCTTTCAACAACTCCATGTTCTTGAGGTGTCTTGCATACTGAGAATTTCCTCTGTATCCCATGTTTGTCATAAAATTCCATGAAATCATTTCAAGTAAATGATACTCCATTGTTTGATATCAAGAACTTGATTTTCAACTCTATCTCAATTTCAACCATCTCTTTGTATGTTTTGAGGTTTTTGAAATATTTTGACTTCTTCTTGAGAAAGAAAAATGCAGTGATTCCTATGTAGTCATCAACTATTAGCATGAATTACAATTCACCTTTCAATCCCTTCTTTCTTATCAGTCCAACTAGATCAGTATGTATAATCTCCAATGGTTTTGTTGTGGAGTACTCCTTTGTATGATTTGAAATTCATGACTTCTTCTTGAGATCTAATCAATTTCTCTTACTCCTTCCCTTTTGTTGACTTTAATGAGATTATCAAATTATATGTGACCCATTATTCTGTTCCATAGCTAAATTTGATCATCCTTTCCTAAGCAACATATTTCCTTTATGATTTCATTTAGAACATATATGTTTACTGGAGTTCTTACAGTTGTAGCCACCAACTTGTGTGGTTCTACTTTCCTTATCTTGTACTTCTTTGAGTAAAAAACAAGTATGTGTCCTTGATCACAAATTTGAATTACACTTAACAGATTTTGTTTCATGTATTTGACCAATAAAACATTTTATTCCATGGCATCCTTAATTTCGAACTTGACTATGACTTTTTCGATAATTTTGGATGAGTTTTCATTCCCAAATGGAACTGATCCATCTATTTCCTTCTTCAATATCAAAAACATGTCTTTATCACCTATCATATTCTTTGAGAATACATTTTCAAGATACCATCCATGCATCTTGTGTTGATCTTGCAGAGAAAGGTTGCATTCTTTAGTGTTGAATTGATCCTTCTTTCTTATCCATATCCTTTGTGGTTTTTTTTTTTTTTTTCTTTGGTTCTCTTGAAGGAATAGTGAGTCTACAATACTTAGCCATGTGTCCAAAGTTGTTGCACTTGTATCATTCTACCTCATCACTCAATGATCCAAATCTGTTGTAGCTTTTATTATGTGCTTCTTGAGATACTATTGCATAAATATTTCTTGTATAGCCTTCATCGTTGCTTCGGTTATTGATATTGGCTTTACAATTTACAACTTTGTGACCAAAATTATTACATGAGTAACATGAACCAAGAAAAATAGCTTGATACCTGGTAATGGAAGATCTTATGAATGGTGTTGCTCTTCTAAATCCTTCTTCTTCTTGAGGTCTTTCTATAGCTAGTTGTTGCTAATATTGATTTCTGAATCTTCTAGGTGGTGTAATTTCTCTGTAATCTTCAGGGATCTCTGACGACTTCTGAATATTATTGGTTTTGATTCTTTCTCTATCATTTTGGATCTTGAACATTTCTCTGTCTGCGTCTGGTTGTATCCTAATCCATATTTTTCATAGTAAGGTATTTGACTATTAATGATATTATCCAATATCCTGGTGTTTTTTTGTTGCATGTCCTTCTTCTGAAGATATTCTATTAGAGTGACTATCTTTGCTTCTAACCCTTCAATGATCCTTTCCTTTTCATCTAATTGTCCTTTGAGTGCTTCTTCGATTTTCTTCTCTTCTTTTTCCTAGATATTTGTCTTCATAATTGTCTACTCAACTTCTTTGGAGTTGTAATTATGATATTCTTCTTTCTTCTTTAGTTCTGCCTAGACTGACTTGTTTTTCTTCTTTTCTCTCTTTAGAGCTTCTATGGAACTCATCAATTATTCTATGTAATTGGATTCTTCCTCTTTGCATTCTTCTTCAGAGCCTTGTTCGTCAGAGTCTTCTACTTCCATAAAAAGTACTCTCTCTGTATCAATGTTGTTGTCTTTGTCTTCGTCTTATGAATTGTCTTCCTTGGTGTACATTCTTTTCTTGAAATTTTTCTTTTTGTTTCTTCTACCCTTTTGGATTTTCTTTTTCTTTTTAGAGACATGTTCTTCATTATTTTCCTTATTATTATAGGGACATTTATTAGAAAAATTACTAGCACCATCATAATTAAAACATTTCAATGGAAGAATACCTTTGTATTTTTTGGTTCCTCTTTTCATGTTTATAAGAAAGTTTTCCACTTCTTCATATTCCTTTGAATCATCGTTGTTGCTACAATCTGAATTTGGATTTTATTTATATTTATTCTTTGTATTCTTGGATGCCTTGAATGTTTCTTCCTTTGTGACTAGATTTTCTTGCTTTATCCTCATATCATAAGTTGTGAGTATCCCGTGCAAGTAATCCATGGTCATTGTATCTAGGTCCACACTTTATTCTAGAGATGAAATTTTTGAATCAAATATCATTGGTAGAGATATTAATTCCTTTTTAGCAATGACATGTTCCTTTATCTCCTCTCCCAAACCTTTGATATTGTTTACTATTTCATGGAATCATAGAAAGTAAGATGTTATATTTTCATTTTCATTCATCTTCAATTGTTAGAACTTGGCTATAAAAATATGAAGTTTATCTTCCTTAACTTTCTCATATCTTTCGTAGATAATCCTCATTTTGTACCACATTTATTTTTTGGATTAACAGTGCATAATATTGGTATGCATTGATATATTCAAACCATTATCGATATAGTTTATATCCCTTGAATCATGTGTGCTTTGTATCCATCTACTATTGATCGTCAAACATTAAATCCTTGTGCTTGTATACATGCATTCATTCATTTTCTCCGGAAAGAATAATTTTCACCATCAAACAGTGGTACAACAATCTTAGCATAATCCATGATCTCCTTCCAGTGGTTACACATCTTATTGAAGGACCTACTCTGATACCAATTGTTGGATTACTCAGAGGGAGGGTGAATCAGTAATGAATTTTTTTATTACTTTTAACCATAGTATATTCTTCAACAATATTCACAATTTTATCATGAGAATTCAATATATCATCAATAATATAATCATAAACAACATCACATCACAATAGATACACAATACACCATAATTTACGTGGAAACCCAAATGGGAGAAAACCACATAAATATTTTCTTATATATCAAAATAATACATCCATTGGAAGTACCAACTTCCTTATTCTCCAACTACAAATGGAAGGAGGCTCCAACCCCCTATTCTCAGGATCCAACCCGATGGAAGCTACAACTCCCTGGATTCTCTTGATCCAACTAGAAGGAGGATACAACCCCCTGCGTTATCCATCTCCAACCGGAAGGTGGCTACATGTAATATCCTCAAATTTTAGATAATTAAATTCTATGTGGAATTTTGAAAATAAATTTATGCTTTTGAAAAAATCGAATTTGGAAATTATTTTCCAATTATGGAAAATCCCAATTAGGAATTTTGGTTTATGTAATTAATTATTTAATGATTGTTGGGAAAACATTTAACTTTCCCAACTGTCCTCCTTTATTGGACACATGTATGAGACAAATTATTTTAATAAATTTAATGCATGAAGACAAGTGGAACAACCAGGTTAAAAATAGTTGACCAAGACTCCATGAGTGGGGAACAGGTTTGAGTTACCTCAAGGATGATTTTTACAAGTGGCAGAAGTGGAATTTGACCACTAGCAACCCTTGAAAATCATGGATTTGTAAAGATGTGAATTTCCCCAAGGAGGGAATGGAAGAGCTAGGCATAAGAATGTATATATTTACAACATATGTGGGAGGAAGGACGTTGCTTAGTATGTTGTGGAATGGGAAACTATTTGTTGTTATGAACATTGTTAGTGTGAGGAAAAGTATTTTCTGATTTGTGGATGGTGACTATATCTAAGGAGGATCATTCAATTTTCCCTTATGGACTCATGGTCAGGCTAGGGGGTGAGAAGGACAAGTGGTATTGGTTGTTTTGTTCTACAGTTGGGTGGAACATGGCTGTTGCATTTATGTTCCATCATTAGTTTTCAGATATTTATATCATCTTGTATTCCTTTGTCAATATTATATTTATGGTTATTTTATTTGTTAGGAATATGTTGACTATGTATACATAAGTGAAATCAATTATTAAGGGATTGTATAACCATGCTATACTATGTCTTATCATAGTTAAATGATACTGGAAATATTGTTTATTTGAAATATGATGGTTGTACACATATCTTTAAATAT
>SNQJ01S0050473.1:15066-33054 GCA_010110895.2 Picea sitchensis
GGGATTATATGACAAATAATCCCCCATTGTTTTTAATATTCCTTGGTTAATAGTGTTGGACTACTAAGAGGGGGGTGAATTAGTAATGAAAATTTTTATTACTTTTAACCACAGTATATTCTTGAACAATATTCACCATTTTATCATGAGCATTCAATATATCATCACTAGTATAATCATAAACAACACCAAATCACAATAGATTCACAGTACATGAAAATTTATGTGGAAACCCAAATGGGAGAAAACCACATAATGCTTTTCTTATATATCAAAATAATACTTTCAATGGAAGCACCAACTTCCTGATTCTCCAGCTACAACTCGAAGGAGGATCCAACCTGAAGGAAGCTACAACTTCTGGAATTCTTTGGCTCCAACCTGAAGGAGGCTACAACTCTCTAAGTTCTCCGGCTCCAACCAGAAGGTGGCTACAACCACCTATCCTTGCCCTATCCTGCCACCCTGAAATACTAGTGTATACCAGTTGTGACTACCACAAGCACTACTACTGTCACTGTCACTGCCATTAACACATCAACCTGTAACTTGTCAACCTGTCATTGTATCCAACCTGTGTGCCTATACCATACCATGCATCAATTGCATACCATCATGTGAAATATAACATGCATCGATCCTAAACCATAATATCAATCATGAATACAACTTTTACCATATACCATTGCATCAATCATGTATAGACTTGTACCATATCATCAATAAAGTATCTCAAAGAACCGATGCATGTCCCTCATCAATATGCCACCATACAACATGAACTCAAGGATATGATGTATGGAAACCATGTCATATATTCAACCAGATATAAGATTTCTCCTCACTCAGCCAAGCAATCAAGATATACCATATACAAATACCAAACCAACCATAACAAGTATTCCTCAAGCATACACCATATCATGACAAAAGGTAACCATCAAAACAAGTATAAAACCATACCAATACCTTTCTAGTTGACCTGAAACTCCGAGAAGATGAAATTTAAACTTCCTTCATACTTCAGGGACATGGTACCAACATTTACTCAATCATTCATGATCCTTTCTACAGATACATGATTTTATCTTCTACTGCTTGCATATATATGTGATTTTTTCCAATGTATCCCACATACATATGCTCCCTTTCTGACCTATAACCTGCGTATACCTCAGAAACTAGGGTTTTCTACAACTCCAAAACTTTCACCTTCGACCTTCCTTTTCTACCTCAGAAAATGTCATCACAACCTTAGCATAAACATCACTTCTTTACAAGATAGATAATCAATGAATGAGTGTGTGAGTGTACTTGTGAATGAATCCTTGAGGTATATTTATACTTGTGCTAGGTAACTCCTCTCCTTAATTTAGGTATTCTAGGGTTTTCTTGTTACAACAAATTTACCCTTTCATTAAATACTTGTAACCAACTAGGGGCGTCTTGACCACTTATTTTGGGCTTACAACTTAACAAAGTCATATCTCCCTAACCGTGAGGAACTACATGGCATTCCACATATCATCAGAAATGACATGACGTGTATTATGTATCCATTAGGTTATTTCCTATATTTAATTTGTCCTTCATGTCCATGTTCCTCTTTCAACTTAGGTTACAAAAAACACATCGTCAAGGGTTCTTCAAGGGTTGACATCAATGACAATCAAATTATCAAAAATATCCCCCTTTTGCATTGATGGAAACACTTAGGCATTGCAATACTTAAGTCCATGCTCCCCCTCTGATCATCTCTCTCCCTATATGCATTCTTCTCTCTCTATGTCTCCATGCCTTTCTCTATATCTACCCCTTTGAAATCAATGGAAAAGGGTAATCATTATCTTTAGGCTGATCCCCCTATCTACAAGCCTTTATTGTCTCTACTTTAGTTTCTCTTCATGGTGCTTCCTTTTGTAACTCTTTGATGTATAGGAAATGCATTCAAAAGGTTATTTACTTGAACCTTTTCAACACTTATGTTTCTCTCCCCTTGTTTTATTAAGCTTGATGTCGTGTGAATCATTGTGGGGGGAGAAACTACTCCAAGATTTTATCGCAGATACTCAAAATTTTCCCTTGCAAGCGATTTGGTGAAGATATATGCAATCTGCTCTTTTGTCCCAACATACTCTAGCTTTATGTTCTTCTCCATAGCATGTTCCCATAGAAAGTGATACTTGATCGGAATGAGATTCGTCTTATAATGCATCACTGTATTCTTAGATACACTAATGGAGTTGGTGTTGTCACAAAGTATTGAAATGGGCTCATCACACTTTACTTGTATATCCTATAAGGTCTGCTTCATCCAAAGAAACTGAGTACAACAAGTCATTTTTGCAATGTATTATTCATTTTTTGTGGACAAGGATACTGATGATTGTTTCTTGCTTAACCATGATACCAGACACTCACCCAAGTAGAAATATGATCTAATTGTACTTCTTCTATCATCAATGCAACATGCCCAATCTACATCTGTGTAGGAAACAAGAGATATATCCTTCCCTTTTGGATACCATAATCCATACTCTTTGGTACCTTTGAGGTATTTAAATATCCTCTTTATTTCCATAATATGTGATTTCTTTGGTGTTGCTTGAAAACTTGCAACCTATCCAAATTCTTGCATCACATCCGGTTTGGAGGCTGTTGATAGAGTAATATGCCAATCAACAATATGTATTGTATTTGATATGTTTCCTTAGAATCATCGTCCTTACTTAAGTTACAATTGGTATGAATAGGAGTACTGAATGGTTTGCAATTTGTCATTCCAAACGTCTTCAACATTTCTCTGATATAATTGGTCTGAGAGATAAAGATACCTTTGTTGTTCTGACATATCGTGAGACCCAAATATAAATACAACTCTCCAAGTAAATACATATCAAATTCATTTTTCATTTCTTTGGTAAATTTTTGACTCATCCTCTAATCATCACTTCCGAAGATAATATCATCAACATAAATTTCAATTATTAGGATACTATCTTAATTCACCTTCATGTAGAGATTTTTTTTCTGCATTTCGTTTTGTGAACCCTTGTTGTTGTAGGTATTTGTCTAGCATTGAATACCATTCTCTCGGGGCATACTTGAGTCCATATAATACTTTCTTTATCTTGAAATAATAATATTCCTTTTCTAATGACATAAACACTTCATGTTGTTCGATGTAGAATTATTATTCTAATTCTCCATTTAGAAAGGATGACTTCACATCCATTTGATAGACTTTGATTTTATTTGAAAAATCATAGGCTAAGATCAATCTGATTAATTCCATCCTAGAAACTATGGAAAAAATTTCTTCAAAATCTATACCTTCAACTTGAGAGCATCCTTTGCATACTAATATTGATTTGTTCTTGGTAACTTCTCCTTCCTCGTTCAACGTGTTTCTGGAGACCCACTTTGTACCAATGATATTCTTGTTCTTTGGCCATGGAACCAGTTCCCATGTGTCATTCTTATATATCTGATATAATTATTCATCCATATCTTTGATCCAGTTTTCATCCTTCCTGGATTCTTCAAAACTACTTGGATCAATAGTAGATAATAGTGCTAGGTGTTATTGTTCTAGTGGTTAGATTATTCTTCTGGTTTCAACTCCTGCATCTTTATTTCCAATGATCTGTTCTGGTGGATTATTTTTATGCACTCATATTCTAAGTGTATTTGGAGGTACTTGAATATCCTGTTGTTCTTGATCTTCTTCTGACTTCTTTTCTTCTTCATCTGATTCTTCATCTACTTATTCTTTCAAATCTTCTTCATGATCCTATTCCACTGAATATTTGCTATTTTCTTGTATCTTTCATTTGTTTGTCTCATCAATCATCACATTGATGTTGTTGAGTCTTATATTGAAACATTTTTGTGCTTTCCTTTTGCTTGAGTACCCAACCAATATGCCTTTATCAACTCGAGAATCAAATTTCTCAATTCTTCCATCTTCTCTTTTGATGTAGCATTTACTTTTGAAAACTCTGAAGTTCTTCACATTTTATGGTCTTCCTTTCCATAGATCATATGGCATCTTATCACTTTTATTTATAAGCATCCCTTTGTTCTGAATTTGAACTGTTGTATGCACAACTTGTACCAAAAAACCATATGTCAAATTGGAATCCATTAACATGGTTTTTTCCATTTCCTTTACTGTTATGTTCTTCCTTTCGACAACTCCATGTTCTTGAGGTGTCTTGCATACTGATAATTTCCTCTGTATCCCATGTTTGTTGTAGAATTCCATGAAATCATTTCAGGTAAATGATCCTCCATTGTCTGATATCAAGAACTTGATTTTCAACTCTATCTCAATTTCAACCATCTCTTTGTATGTCTTGAGGTTTTTGAAATATTTTGACTTATTCTTGAGAAAGAAAACTGTAGTGATTCCTATGTAGTCATCAACTATTAGCGTGAATTACAATTCACCTTTCAATCCCTTCTTTCTTATAGGTCCATCTAGATCAGTATGTATAATCTCCAATGGTTTTGGTGTGGAGTACTCCTTTGTATGATTTGAAATTCATGACTTCTTCTTGAGATGTAATGAATTTCTCTCACTCCTTCCCTTTTGTTGACTTTGATGAGATTATCAAATTATATGTGACCCATTCTTCTGTGCCATAGCCAAATTTGATCATCCTTTCCTAAGAAACATCTTTCCTTTATGATTTCATTTAGAACATATATGTTTATTGGAGTTCTTACAGTTGTACCCACCAACTTGTCTGATTCTACTTTCCTTATCTTGTACTTCTTTGAGTCAAAAACAAGTATTTGTCCTTGATCACAAATTTGAATTACACTTAACAGATTTTGTTTCATGCATTTGACCAATAAAACATTTTATTCCATGGCATCCTTAATTTCGAACTTGACTATGACTTTTTCGATAATTTTGGATGAGTTTTCATTCCCAAATGAAACTGATCCATCTATTTCCTTCTTCAATATCAAAAACCTATCTTTATCACCTGTCATATGCTTTGAGCATACATTGTCAAGATACCATCCATGCATCTTGTGTTGATCTTGCAGAGAAAGGTTGCATTCTTCAGTGTTGAATTGATCCTTCTTTCTTATCCATATCCTTTGTGGTTCTTTCTTTTTTTTCTTTGGCTCTCTTGAAGGAATAGTGAGTCTACAATACTTAGCCATGTGTCCAAAGTTGTAGCACTTGTATCATTATACCTCATCACTCAATGATCCAAATCTGTTGTAGCTTCTATTATGTGCTTCTTGAGATATTATTGAATAAATATTTCTTGTATAGCCTTCATCGTTGCTTCGGTTCTTGTTATTGGCTCTAAAATTTACAACTTTGTGACCAAAATTATTACATGAGTAACATGAACCAAGAAAAATAGATTGATACCTGGGAATGGAAGATCTTCTGAATGGTGTTGCTCTTCTAAATCCTTCTTCTTCTTGAGGTCTTTCTATAGCTAGTTGTTGCTAATATTGATTTCTGAATCTTCTAGGTGGTGTAATTTCTCTGTAACCTTCAGGGATCTCTGACGACTTCTGAATATTCTTGGTTTTGATTCTTTCTCTATCATTTTTGAGCTTGAACATTTCTCTGTCTGCGTCTGGTTGTATCCTAATCCATATTTTTCATAGTAAGGTATTTGACTATTAATGATATTATCCAATATCATGGTGTTTTTTTGTTGCATGTCCTTCTTCTGAAGATCTTCTATTAGAGTGACTATCTCTGCTTCTAACCCTTCAATGATCCTTTCCTTTTCATCTAATTGTCCTTTGAGTGCTTCTTCAATTTTCTTCTCTTCTTATTCCTAGATATTTGTCTTCATAATCGTCTGCTCAACTTCTTTGGAGTTGTAATTATGATATTCTTCTTTCTTCTTTAGTTCTGCCTAGACTGACTTGTTTTTCTTCTTTTCTCTCTTTAGAGCTTCTATGGAACTCATCAATTATTCTATGTAATTGGATTCTTACTCTTTGCATTCTTCTTCGGAGCCTTGATTGTCAGAGTCTTCTACTTCCATAAAAAGTACTCTCTCTGTATCAATGTTGTTGTCTTTGTCTTCGTCTTATGAATTGTCTTCCTTGGTGTACATTCTTTTCTTGAAAATTTTATTTTTGTTTCTTCTACCCTTTCAGATTTTATTTTTATTTTTAGAGACATGTTCATCATTATTTTCCTTATTATTATAGGGACATTTATTAGAAAAATGACTAGCACTGTCATAATTAAAACATTTCAATGGAAGAATACCTTTGTATTTTTTGGTTCCTCTTT
Organism: Picea sitchensis; assembly: GCA_010110895.2. Lineage (NCBI taxonomy): Eukaryota > Viridiplantae > Streptophyta > Pinopsida > Pinales > Pinaceae > Picea > Picea sitchensis. The sequence continues at coordinate 21,353 of SNQJ01S0050473.1, forward strand.
TCATATTTATAAGAAAGTTTTCCACTTCTTCATATTCCTTTGAATCATCGTTGTTGCTACAGTCTAAATTTGGATTTTATTTATCTTTATTCTTTGTATTCTTGGATGCCTTGAATGTTTCTTCCTTTGTGACTAGATTTTCTTGCTCTATCCTCATATCATAAGTTGTGAGTATCTTGTGCAAGTAATCCATGGTCATTGTATTTAGGTCCACACTTTATTCTAGAGATGAAATTTTTGAATCAAATATCATTGGTAGAGATATTAATTCCTTTTTAGCAACGACATGTTCCTTTATCTCCTCTCCCAAACCTTTGATATTGTTTACTATTTCATGGAATCATAGAAAGTAAGATGTTATATTTTCATTTTCATTCATATTCAATTGTTATAACTTGGCTATAAAAATATGAAGTTTATATTCCTTAACTTTCTCATATCCTTCGTAGATAATCCTCATTTTGTCCCACGTTTCTTTTTTGGATTAACAGTGCATAGTATTGGTATGCATTGATATATTCAAACCATTCTCGATATAGTTTATATACCTTGAATCATTTGTGCTTTGTATCCATCTACTATTGATCGCCAAACATCAAATCCTTGTTCTTGTATACATGCATTCATTCATTTGCTCCAGAAAGAATAATTTTCACCATCAAACAGTGGTACAACAATCTTAGCATAATCCATGATCTCCTTCCAGTGGTTACACATCTTCTTGAAGGACCTACTCTGATACCAATTGTTGGATTACTGAGAGGGGGGGTGAATCAGTAATGAAATTTTTTATTACTTTTAACCATAGTATATTCTTCAACAATATTCACAATTTTATCATGAGAATTCAATATATCATCAATAATATAATCATAAACAACATCACATCACAATAGATACACAATACACCATAATTTACGTGGAAACCCAAATGGGAGAAAACCACATAAATATTTTCTTATATATCAAAATAATACATCCATTGGAAGTACCAACTTCCTTATTCTCCAACTACAAATGGAAGGAGGCTCCAACCCCCTATTCTCAGGATCCAACCCGATGGAAGCTACAACTCCCTGGATTCTCTTGATCCAACTAGAAGGAGGATACAACCCCCTGCGTTATCCATCTCCAACCGGAAGGTGGCTACATGTAATATCCTCAAATTTTAGATAATTAAATTCTATGTGGAATTTTGAAAATAAATTTATGCTTTTGAAAAAATCGAATTTGGAAATTATTTTCCAATTATGGAAAATCCCAATTAGGAATTTTGGTTTATGTAATTAATTATTTAATGATTGTTGGGAAAACATTTAACTTTCCCAACTGTCCTCCTTTATTGGACACATGTATGAGACAAATTATTTTAATAAATTTAATGCATGAAGACAAGTGGAACAACCAGGTTAAAAATAGTTGACCAAGACTCCATGAGTGGGGAACAGGTTTGAGTTACCTCAAGGATGATTTTTACAAGTGGCAGAAGTGGAATTTGACCACTAGCAACCCTTGAAAATCATGGATTTGTAAAGATGTGAATTTCCCCAAGGAGGGAATGGAAGAGCTAGGCATAAGAATGTATATATTTACAACATATGTGGGAGGAAGGACGTTGCTTAGTATGTTGTGGAATGGGAAACTATTTGTTGTTATGAACATTGTTAGTGTGAGGAAAAGTATTTTCTGATTTGTGGATGGTGACTATATCTAAGGAGGATCATTCAATTTTCCCTTATGGACTCATGGTCAGGCTAGGGGGTGAGAAGGACAAGTGGTATTGGTTGTTTTGTTCTACAGTTGGGTGGAACATGGCTGTTGCATTTATGTTCCATCATTAGTTTTCAGATATTTATATCATCTTGTATTCCTTTGTCAATATTATATTTATGGTTATTTTATTTGTTAGGAATATGTTGACTATGTATACATAAGTGAAATCAATTATTAAGGGATTGTATAACCATGCTATACTATGTCTTATCATAGTTAAATGATACTGGAAATATTGTTTATTTGAAATATGATGGTTGTACACATATCTTTAAATATATGTGTGTGCGTGTGTGTGTGCGTGTGTGTGCTCATACATAAATAAATACTAGATCTATGTTTATGTGCCTACTGGCCATTGAATATATATATTTTTGAATTGTTATTCAAATATGTACATAGACAAACACTGCAGAGAATAGATAGAAAGAATAAAAATTTGAATACATTCTTTACTACCACAAAAATATACCGATATAGTAGACTTAAAAGTGTCTTGCAAAAGTAACCATTGTATTCAATCAATCATTGTTAAAACATTACATTTGGAGTATCGTAGACCAAAAAAAACACCACAACCCCTTGTACTGTAAACATAGATCTAAGGAAGCGCATAGGTCGGTCAAAGAAGGACATGGAAATAGAATAACCTTTATGGTAAAATGCTTCCTTCACCCGAGTGCATCGATATTTCCCACGTACAAGAGAATTAAATAAAGGGTTTAGTAACTTTGCTAGAAAGTAAATTCTTAGGAAATAAAATAAAATAAATCAAGGACATAACTTATCTTTGGCCACGATGAAATCCAATGTCCTTTTCTCCTTATGAGGAAATATATCCATGATCCAGAAGGAGGAGGACTGGACCCGTAACCAGCTAATGGGTACCCTCGCAAAGAAGAAGGGGCCCATCATTAATTCTCATATCCATATATAAAATTTCACATAAGCAATTTAAAGAAAATAATTATGATAAATAAAATCTGTGTTGTTACAGTGTCCCTGGACATATTCTCTAAAGAAATCTTAAATATCTAAATATAGAGAATAGAGTTATAGAGGAAAATGTAGTATTATAACCATTAAGCGAAAAAAATGTTTTGACAGAACATAAGAAACAACAAGTCATTTTCTCCCTTACAGAAAAAAAATTATAATAGTATAGGCTATGGGCGAATTATGAACATAAACTTGGACTTTGGGAAAATCCTTGTTCAGGTATGAAGGAATTTCATGGTCATGAGGGTAAAAACCCTAGCTTAGATAAACAATTCACAAACTAAAACCCATTTTCTTTTACACAGATGAAAAATTAACAATGCAAGAGGTAACAACCCTCATGAATTAACCTAGATTATCAGAGAAATAATTCGGTTAAAGAAATAAGTATCCGAAGAAATGTTACAGAGGTAAGACATTAAAATTTAAACAATGGTAATCTACCCATGGGTATTGGGTTGGACCAATAGTGATTTTCAATTTAAGACGAATTTGAATGCAAAATAAACATATTGAAGCTAATAGAAGAAGTCTTTGCGGACTACCACTAGGTCCGAAGTTTTTTTTTTTTAAATATTTGACTACATTCTTTATAAACCTCACCCAGGGATCGTGATGCACGATGCCTCCTAGAACCTTAGCTTGAGATAAGGCTAAGGGTCTATCTCACATTGTGTCGACCAAAAACCACCCAAGGAAAGGGTTCAAAGTATGAATGTTGTGAATAAGTATTGATATATATGTTGACCCACAAAATTTTTTGTCTATACACAGAAACAAATCCATAGAGAACACAATATATATGTTACAAAAAATATGCTACAACAATCACAATACATATACGGGGAAGTATTCCAAAGAGAAGTGCAATATATGTTACCAAAAACTTATGCCACATAAAATCATGAATACACAGACGGAGGAGGTAATCAAAGAGAAGGCGTTATATGTTACCAAAACTATACTATAGAGAAGAACAATGCATATATGAGAAGTATTCAAAGAGAAGGAAATATATGTTACCAAAACTATGCTATAGAGAATCATGATACGTATACAAGAGGTTTTCCACACATAATGTAGTATATGTCACACAAGCTATGCTACAAAGAAGCACAATACATATACGAGAGGTATTCCACAGAGAATGTAGTATATGTTACCAAGACTTATGCCACAAAGAAACATGATACACAAGTATAGGAAGTATTCCACAAAGAATGTTAAGTTGTTTTAGATGGAGGAGATAAGCCCACATGATGCATATTGTATTTGGTAAAGAAAACTAATGGACAAAGAAACATTGTAAGGAAAATACCCTAAACAATAGGCGAACCCATTTAAAAACTAACGAAGGAGGGTAGAGAGTACTCACCATTCCTGTGGAGATCCTTCATAGAGACGAATGCCAAGAAAGAGATGAACATCATAATAGAGACGAATGCCATCACAGATCTGAGTATCGTAACATATTCGAATGTGAGGGTAGGAAATGAGGGAGGAGTAATGGCACCTCAAGCTTCCCATTGATGGGAGGAACATCGGGAATGCCACCCCACCCTTTCCATGTCGAATTTCTGAGGTGTTGAAGCTACAATGGGTGGTTCAAACAGTGATAGGCCAAGAGAGTACCTAGGATGTTAATTCTGGCATTAATGGATGTGCCCTAGCTTTAATTCCAAGACAAAATTTTGACCGAGGTGCAGATCTGACCTGGCTTCCACCTTTTATTTTGTTTCAAAACTCATTAATGCTGAGTGGAAAGGTAACCCAATGTTGGATCGGTAATAACTGACTGCTGGTATAACTTTATACTTATAATATATGACATGTCATATGTTCTCTAATTTACCACTATGGAATGTGCTTAGTAGGGGCGATTTTACCCTAGAGCGTAGACTATAAGATATGATGGTAAACATAGTATAGTCATAGCCTTAATCCAAGTCTCGACCTTTATGATTTGTATTTGTTTATACATGGAATAGATTATATGGGTGACCTGTATAATATGGATATTATATGAGTGATCTATATATTGTGGATTGTTTATGCATAACATAGATTATACAGGTGACCTATATAATATGGATATTTATGCATGGCATAGGTTATGTTAATGGGAAGGGAATATTGCTATAATTTTTTAGTAAGGTTAGTATGGGTTCGATGAAAAACCAACCTTGTTTTGTAGTCAAACTTTATAACAATAATCATAGTAAGAAACTTGAATGCAGTAGAAATAAGACTAGATCTCATGTAAACAAGTGAGATGACTATGGTATGTTTCATGGATAGTAGTAGTAAGAAAAAAACTAGTGATGCAAATTTATAAAGAGTATTTTGTATGTCACGATAGATTCGACAATTTATAGTGTTTTCCCCTAATCAATTTTTTTTTAATTTTAGTGAAATTTGGGGTATGTTACATATGGTATCAGAGCTGTAGGTTACAATGCTTGGACCTCAGGGAAACACCAGAATTCATTTTTTTTTTTGTTCCTTGAAGAGAATCTAACAAACACATTTATTGTTACGAACAGAAAACAAATTGTATTTGTAAAAATGTCATCACAGAATGAAGAAGGAAACAAACCTAAAGGGAATCTAGATCAAGGGCTTCCTAAATATCCTGAGCATAATAGTGAAGGGATTTATGCCACCTAGGTTTTGGAAACAATGAAAAACCTTATCATGTAACTACAAGTGTTTAAAGAGGATAATGATAAGATAAAGAAAGCACAAGAAGAGTCCCAAGGACAATGAAAGCAAGGAAGAGGTCAGCAAAAAGAACTCTAAAAGATTAGGTGATGAAACCAAAAAATAGGACAGTTCTTCCGAAGACACACACATGAAAAAAAACAAAGCATCTACAGGAAGGAAAATAAAACAAGTGGATCACCTAGAACGTGAATTCAAGAAAATAAATCACTCCATTTTTTATGGAGAATCAAAGATTGGGGAGGAGGCTAAAGCATGGTTACTAGAGATAAATAAATATTTCCAGATTTATAACTACTCTAGTATTATGAAAGTAAGAATGGCCATTTACAATTTAAAAGGAAAATCTAGTATCTAGTTGCAAGACCTTAAATTAGCCAAGGGTTTGAAAGAAAAACGAATGGAATGGTAAGATTTTAAAAAGTATTTCAGGAAGCAATTCTTATCAGAAAGTTATTATGAAAGAAAAAATAAGGAATTCTATGAACTGCGACTATGAAAAATGGCCATGGATGACTTGATAACTGAATTTCTATATTTGTTAAGGTTTGTACCATACATCAAAGAAAACAAAGTGAAAATACAAAGGTTCTTGAGTTGTCTACCATAGTCATACAAGGAAAGAATTTAATGTGATAATACAAAGTATTTAAATGAAGTGTTTGGAAAGGATCAGATGTGTTATGATTAGTACAAACAGGGATCTGAAATTCCCAAAGAATGGAAAGACAAGAAACAAGACAGATTGAATCAGTGTAAGAAAGGCTTCCAACCAACCCATTTTCGTAGTATGGCGAAAGGCTTCCAAAGGAAAGATTACCATTCAAATACACAGAATGCCCAAGGGGGAAATAGACCAGCTAACCTGGGAGTCAAGAAGGTTGGGGACAGTCCCAGAGAACCATTGAAGTGTTAGGAATGTGGAGAACCTCACTTGAGGAGGAATTTTCCATGCTTAAATCCCACAGCAAGAATTTCATTCCATAACCTTCAAGAGGCTTCGAAGGTCAGAGATGTTGGTAGAAGCATGCATAAAATCAATGCAACTCTTGATAGTAGACATGAAGATCATCAATCCACTATTGTGGAAGTCAAAGGTAAAATTAATTCCCACAATGTCTCTATACTAATTGACCTGGGAGCTAGTCTGAGTTATATTAGTCCCGCTTTAGTTGAATTTAACAAACTAAAGAAAGTAAAGCGTGCTAAGTCTTGGTTAATATAACTAGGAACAAGGACCAAAAGAAGAGTAATGGATTTTGTTTTTTATTGTGAAATAAACATAGATGCTCAAAGTACAAAGTTAAATCTAAATGTTTTATCTTTGGGATCTTAGGATTTAATCATTGGAATGGACTGGTTAGAGAAACATAAAGTGATATTAAACTTCTATGAAAAATCATTTGTGTACAGAGATGAAAACAACATAGTGTAACGATCCTCCTCGTTACGATGACAAACCTCTTATATCAAGTGCAAATTTTTTTTTTTTTGTGTGTGAGTGTGTACAAGGGTAACATGATATTATACTCTGCGTTGCCACATGACGACTAATCATGATGCATGCAACTTCGATATCAACATAAAGGTCTAAGACGCAAAACAACATCTGCCAGAAATGAACAACAATCAATCGACAAAATAATAAGACTGACTACCCGCTCGTCCTACCCTGCAATGGTTAGGACCTCCAAGACACATAAGCAACGCTCAAGCCTAGGTTCCCATCGATTTTAACCATTTAAGGTCTCAGGGTTGGCGACTGTTTTGAGGAACATGGAGGCATATACATCCTGCTCGACGCAAGCAGACCAAGCACACAAAAGTTTACGACCCAGAACAACATTAAATTAAACAAGGGACTACAATCTACAATAGTCCTAAGGCCATTCCATCACGCAACTTTAGATCATAATTTGTCATCAAGGTACCCTCTAATTCAGCATTGAAGGACCTTATTGTGCAAGTCCAACCATGACTGGATTTAACATTTAACAATATAATTAATCATTAGTTATAATCATAAAAATAATGTATAGTTACAAGTTATCATTTAATGCAGTAACTAACATTTAGTCTACAACCTAAATCAAAATTAACGCAATAATCTAAGATCGTTCAATGCATTCATGAAAAATCCATAGTAACATTAATGCAATAATCTGAATTTGTAAATCAATGATCGATAATTAAGAACCAACAATTAATGCAACAACGCCATAAATATAATCAATACTTAGCGCAATATTCTAAAATCATTTGACGCAATAGTATAGCATTAACACTAACATAACAAATGATGGCAATAACTAAGAATATCTTAAGAAGTACTTTTATCTCCAACATAAACATCTATTACAAGCCCATCATAACATGTCTAAAAGCAATTCATCAAGAAGGTGCAATCTAAATTTAGCCTTAAAACAATCATAAGCGCAATTTTGAGTTACAGTGTCAGCAGAGCACTATCTAAATCAAATTTCCCTACCATATTATTATGTGTTTTAGGTGTTCGATTTTAACATCAAAATCCAGTGATTACATATGTATAAATAACAATATCCCAAGGATTATATTGTGTACCTCTTAACAATCTTACCCAAATTCCTCTTGTTCCCCCCCCCCTCTTCTTTCTCTAGAAGCAAAGGGATCACATTAACATAACTCGGACAAACATGGATTAAAATGAACATCTCCAGAAATCATTAAATCTCTCAAGCTATTTGAAGCTACACACAAAAGTTTACTAATCTCCATAAATCATTAAATCAATTGAAACAAGCGGATGATCCATTCATAGGGAAATTATTATGTTTCCACATTATTCCATAAATAATATATGTATTAACATTACCATAACATTAGCAATGTCATTAATCCTTACGTGACATTGATATTTACCATAAAACATTAATAACCTTGAAATTTAAGAACACCCTAAACGTTAGCATTAATATTACCAACACCCTTCATTAACATTACTATGAATCAACAATAACGTTGAATTTTAGCAGCCCAACCCCATGCCAAATATAAAAGAATAAAAACAATTGGCAGCAAGAACCCAATGGTTATGAGTGCCTGCCAAAATTAAGGGAAACTTAAAAGCACATGCCAGACTTCACGAAATCAAATTGGTAGCTAACAAAGTGGCTACTGACTCGCTCGGCAAGTATCAGAAAACCAGATTCAGCCTGGCAACCAACAGATGGCAACTTTATCATGGACATGTGTAATATTGTTGGAATACATAGCAATTAATTTCCTTCCGTTAAACACGTGCTTCCTTACATTACGCATGCATGTCAACAAAAAATAATAGCTAGACACGTCATTCATTTTATGGGAATAAACACGTCATTAATAATATGTTTACAGTGATCTAAAATCTCAAATTGTCATCCTGGTGAAGGTTATGAGTGTAGATTTTGTTCCAGACAACAAGGCAAACAGGTGGAGTGGTGGGTCCAACGTTTAAGGTTCTGCAAAAATACTGTCAAGAAGCAATCTTAAGAACCCATAATCATCTCAGCCTGTCAAGTTGGTAATTTATCTTGGCAGTGTCGTAGAGAACCCTCTCGCAGCCGTACTCCACCCGAATTGCTAAGGTAATGGTCCAGTAAACTGGTTACAAAATCGCAGTGGGAAGGGCACATACAACATTTGCAGGGAAACGATCGAATACCTTCTGCAGAGGCGAGAAGGTGAGATGTTCAATGCAGGGTCGAAAGTAGGTAGTTTTTAATACAGGTGCAGAGGCAAAGGAATGGTTCCCACACAGTTACAGGGGCAAAAATAAAAGGTTTTCAATCATAGTTATAGGCAAAATGAAACAAGTTTAAACGGCCCCGGATCAAGCTTTTGAATCAAGTTGCAATGCATTCACGGTCAAAACTTGGTTGCCAAAAGTAACATACGCCTTCTTCCAATGATGCGTCCTTTAGAAGGATGGAATGCTATAAGAATTAGAGGTTGTGGTAAAAAGGCGTAAGAAGTTTTGAAAAAAACAGAACATAGGACCCCCCAAATCCTAACAGTGCCTCCGAACTCATCTTATGCATGGTTGACCAATCATAGCGCGACTTCAAGATTTCCAACCCATTCTAACCTAAATGTGTTTCAGTTATTTAGACATTTGATGCATTCGGTCATGTAAATTCTAACCATAAACTGCATTTTAGACATGGAATTTCAATCAAGGATCAACAAGGAAATTCTATCCCGAAAGGCATTACAGTCAGTTCTGAACATAAAATGTAAATTCGTAAATTTTCAAGCATAAAAGTTACACTACATAAAATTTTCACTACATAAATTACATTGCCCAAATTCTAAACGTAAGGTGCACTACCGTCAATTTGAACCCTTAATGCATTAAGACATGCAAATTCTAATCATGACATGCATTCTAGACGGGTAAATTCGGTCAATTTCAGACATAAAACTTCAGGAATTGAAGCAGGCATATAAATTTAGTTTTAAGATCAAGCATTCAAGAGGCAATGGAGTCACATGCGCCCAGACTTTTATGGTGGTAAGTGCATAATGCTATGGTGTTTTCTCAACCCAATGACTCAGATATGTTAATTCATACTTATAAATTTAAACCTAATAATTCCAGAAATCGATTCAGACATGTAAAAATTTAGTCTTAAAATTCAGGCATCTAATTTCAGTCATAAGAAATTTTCAGACACAAAAAATTTCGGAGATTGCTCCGACATATAAATTAATCCAAAATCGAGCAGGTTAGAGGAATGGATTCCCTGCACAATGAAACCATTTACAACCATTAATAATACACCTACAGATTTAAATCATACATCCTACACTGTCTAACATTCAACCGAAGGGCATACCTTTCCCTGTTCGCCTGCTCCGAATGTCATCCAGGCGCTCTGTGAAAATCTTGCTCGCCGACCATCAAGACTACACCGATACCTCCCAGCCAACACTAGGGGTACTCTTCTTCTCCCTTAGCCCCTCAAGCCGCAAAGGGGCCACACAATATCCAGATGGTACGTCTAGCTCCCAGCTCCCCTCGCAAGGTCGAGCTACCACTCCTATCTGAGCTGGGAAATCCCTAATCCACACAAGTAAATTAGTCAAGTCACTAATCTGGCAGCGTAACGTTACGCTAACAACCCATCCCCCCCTCTTCTTTCTCTCTATTTATAGAGTTTTAGAACTTCCAAACTTTCCCTAAATCTCATTTAATTTAAGTTTTAATAAAAATCTTCTAATAATTCCCGTTTGTACAAGTGTCGTCCATCCCCCACTTTCCTCCAATAATTATTTTCTTTAAATTAATAATTGTTTCATTCCCCTCACCCACCTATATTTACTCCTAAATTTACTCCTAGGTGTCCCTAGATTCCCTTACAGGTTTTAAATACTTTCCCTAAAAAGAAGTTGCTAATTTAGTTCAATTTAGAAGGTTCTTAATTGCAGATTCATTACTAAGTTGACCTCACTTTTTATCATAAGTTCCCCTCTTTCGCTTTTGAAGTTACCCCATTCCCTAGTTTCCTAAATGTTATAATTTCCCTATTTCCCCTTTTTATTAGAGCTAAAAACGGAAGTTACAATTTAACCCCTTTTTCCCTTTTATTATTAAATCAACATCTTTTTAAACAATCAAAATTAAAGGAAATAATTAATTTCTTCTTTATATTTTATATCCACAGCTTTTAATTAATTTCTTACTCTCTTCATTTTACCCCAAAANTATTACTTAAAGGGTTTTTATTTTAAATTGTATTATTAAAATTTTATATAGATATCTTCTCAAGGGTAGACAAAATCTTACCCCTAGTGAAGTTTTTTTTTGACTTAGGACTTGGATCCTGAACTGGGCGACATTTAATTAGGGGAGTTGTTTTAAAATTTCTTATTGTGTTAAATGTCTTAGGGCCATCTAGGTTCAACCCTCTATCATAATCAATGCGACGTGCCCTTCAGGATGCACTAGGTGCTCCAAGGGTGCCACTCACCTCATTTGTTCCTTTGCGCGACGTGCCCTTTAGGATGCATGACGTGCTCCAAGGGTGCCACTTGCCTCTTTGTTTCTTTTGTGCGACGTGCCCTTCAGGATGCACCACATGCTCCAAGGGTGCCACTCGCCTCTTGACTGATTGGTAGACATCAATAACCCCTGGAGTCAACACTCTGCTAGGTGAACTTGTGGGAGACTAAGGACTTCTAAGGAA
>SNQJ01S0050473.1:61722-76540 GCA_010110895.2 Picea sitchensis
AACATGATGTATACTATCCATTCATGGGTGTTGTATATGCATGTGCATTTTCCTTCATGTCCAAATACCTTTATCAATCTTGCGGTCCAAAACCCATGACTAGGGTTGACATCAATGACAACAATCAATCTTCCAACAACTATGGTTTCCTGTATCTCACAAGTCTCATTCAAAGTATCTATGTTCTTACTTAAAAACTATTTCTAGTTAATGAATAGTTAGTCTTGTGAATTTATCAATTGAACGGAGTGTGATATTGATATATTTATATTTGTGTTTCTCCCATTCTTCCTTCTTTCACCTTTAATCTAAAAATATTTGAGTATTGGGTTCACTTGAATTATTTTCATGGATGTAGAGTATTAGCATAAGAGTTGTCTTTGGGTTAAAGAAAATTCCAATCAACCTGATCCAACCAAAACCTAAAACCAAATGTATTTGAATATGTGCTTAGCATAGTTCTAATGCAGTCTTCAAACATCTCAAGCGCTAACTGAAACCTTCATGGTTTCTCAAGCTCCATTAGGATACCATTGAGGCTCTAGATCACTCGATAACATAGTAGAATATAGAGAATGACAGATTAAAAAACATGTAAGAGACCTTGAAGCTCCCCTTATCCCAAAGCCACTATTTACATAACCCTTAGTTATGATGGCTCCTGAGGAGGTCAATAAAGAAATGCTTGGATCCAGCTCCAAAGAGACTAATACTAAAAAACTACTCATCGATATCAGAAGATATGTAACTCAAAATATTAATAAAATATTTGGCATTATATGGGAAGCTTGTGAAATTGTAGTGGAAGATTGTGCCATCATTGGAAGAATTCAGGCCCTTAGTGAATATCTACAAGAGTATCTATGAAACGATGAGAATTTCCACAGTAATTAAATAATCACATTCATGGATATAATATAAAACATGGACCGATCTATAAGGATGAAGCATGAACTGAATTCTAAAAGTGGGTCGAAGAAAATACAGGTCGGATGGCTTTGGAAAATAAACACTACTCAAAAATTGAGTGCCACCTATGATTCTTTGATGGAAAAAAAAAGTGCATTATTTTTAAAAGTTCTCGATACTATAAGGGAACTAGAAGGTCCCCTTTTGATAAAGGACTCAATGTTGTTAAATAAGGATCAAGTAGAAAAATAATTGGGTGTACTGAGGGTCACACAAAGAACGCAATTTGATGACCTCACAAAATGTCAAGAAGAAGAGCTATGAGGATGGATGGTCAATTTTGTGAATGAAAATGAAGAGAGATCATCCATAATGAAATAGTAGCATGCCACATTGAAGAACATTGATAACAACTCATTCAGAGTATACCTACAATCAAAGCACCAATGCAAAAAATCTATATTGGAACTAGAACTGATAACATTACTTGAAGTCCCTACACCTGGTGGTGTAACATCATAAAATGATGAATCTTGGTGGGAATATACCACAAATGTGTTATGTTGACCTAGATTGCATGTATAGTATGATATTGAAATACTAGCATCTTGAATCTTATCTTTGATTTGAGGTGACTAGTGGGCATGTAGGAAATCAACCATGAATGGGAAACCCTCTCACTGGTTTACACATGGAAGTTGGTGAATATTGAGTAGAGCCAAGACCAACCCCCTAAAATTCTCCAATAACAAAATAATTGACATGAAGACCGAAGATGAACTTGGACCATAATTTCTGAATAAAATAAAAATGAACCTATTTATCATTGCAAGGAGGTTTATCAAATACCATAAACATCAATCCATCCAATTTTCTCTACAAGCCAGGAATGTGCACCAATCCATGCAAAGACACCTCTTTCTTGTATTAGGTAGTTGGTTGGTTCTAGGGTCAATGAACAATAAAACAATACTCTCTTTGCTTATATTTAATTTGTTGACCTCTTCCTTACTAATTTCATTTGAGTAGTATTCTATTCATCATGGCCCTATATTAAAATATATCGGATAATTAGAGATGAGCGTAGACAATGGAAGAAACTATGGCATCAAGTTAATTGGCCAATGAAATACATGACTGATTTGTTATGTTCCTAAGCTCCTGAATTATGTTATTAATTGTACTGAGACATTCATTAATTTCATTGTATGGGTCTTTTAACGAGTGAGGGATTGGGTTTCCATCAATTTTTTTATCCATGGTGATGGAATAACGATCGCAATTGAATAACAACATTTTTTTCTTTAAAAATATTAAATAGCTAATATTTAGAAATTACAAAAGTGCCATCTAAAATAAAATATAGCCATAAATTAGAGATTGTATGAACAAAATGTTAATTTCTAATGAGACTGATTTTCATGCCGTCCTATTCCTCATTGATGTTGAATAACTCCCATTGGTGGAGGAGAAATTTTCATGGTTAGTGAGAAATGAATAGAAAGGGTGTCACTTTTTTTTATACATTTATAAACATGAACACACACATTCTTGTTGCATGTGCACTAAGAAATGTGCATGCATTTTTAACGTGTGTACACTTTTTTTAAAAGATACAAGTTGACTCTTATAATCCAAAATGGACTAGCATGTGTGGAGCTTCGACATGGGGATGAGTCTATTTAAATAGAAACACATGCATATTCCTGAAAAAATCTAATGAACGCACCTTCATATTTAAATAAAAATGGAAACCATCTTTGTGAACCAATCAATGAACACAAATTTGATAAGAATTATCCTATCACAATTTTTATTTTTACCATCACTAGGGTAAATCCATCTCATACTAAATCCTATCCATATGCACAATTTTAACCTAATTGATCATAAGTCTTAAATCACAATGTTAATAAAATTTCTTTCAATAACCACACGCAAATCACATGTTTTACATGTAGCAAATGTGCACAAGGATGAAACTCCAAATATGGATTGATATATACCTTAATTTACATGCCACCACATTTCATGGCTTTTTTTCAAGTCATTTAATTTTATAAAACTCCACATATGGATTGATATATACCTTAATTTACATGCCACCACATTTCATGGCTTTTTTCAAGTCATTTAATTTTATAAAAAATAAATATTGTAGGTTTATATGTATAAGTAGTTAAACCCTTCCCTTTATAAGGTACGCTGAATTACCCCATTTTAAACAAGGTAGGTGAGAATTTGTATAAAGAGTTAACTCATCCTTTTTTAAAAAGGGTATAGTAGAAACATCACCTAGGTGACACTTAAAAATCATCTTTATTAATATGAAAATGACAATAACGATAAAAATGTTTAATTATGTACTCACCCCAAAGGATGAGGAGCTATATAAATAGTTAAATCACGATCCTTAGGAAAATAGGTGACACTTAAAAATCATCTTTATTAATATGAAAATGACAATAACGATAAAAATGTTTAATTATGTACTCACCCCAAAGGATGAGAAGCTATATACATAGTTAAATCACGATCCTTAGGAAATATTGTGAGAACTTTACCCCTCTCTCTATATAAAAGATAATGTCTATAAAAGATAATGAGTGAAAAGGAAAAATATGTATGTGTGCATCTTCTTTCAACCCCATCACACCCATAAACCTCAATTCCTACATAGTTGGTGAAAGTATCATAGTGATCAATATAAACATATTTCTATATGAAGTGACGTTTAAGTATAAAGGTATATCTTGAGGGTTGAATTATGAGGGTTAGGTGGGTATGTCCCCACTGTTTTCGCATACAAGGACCTTGCTTTCAAAAACAAATATGATGTGCTCTATTTTATTATGTTATAGTACGTTGTATTGTGGGAGTAAGAAACCCTTTGGAACCTTTAAATTACGTTGCCTTATCACATATAACATGCGTGCATGTAGCGTTATAAAAATTTAATGTTTATTTCTATATATTTTTATTATAAACAAGTGTTGCATCGCAGCATAGTCCATGCTGGATTGGAATGAGAATAAATGCATAGGGATGGGGAATAAGTAGTGGAGGAGAATGGAAACTGCAGTGGATACGTGGCAAGAAGAATGAAGTACATGTGGTATCCATGCAAAAAATGGCACGTGGCTCCTAGAGCAATTCTCGCATTGAAACCATTTAGTTTTTGAAAGTATTTTCATTATAATTATACTGTGTTTTGCATAATTCATCTTGCTTTTATTTTTACCAGTAGTACACCAGACAGAGTCTGACTTGCCATTTTCAAAATATTTGTTCCTAACTTGCATGTTTTATCTCTTCAATGTATTTATGAAATTCATTCATAATGATTTTTGTATACTTCCAACTGGTTAGAGTTAAGTACAATTTTCATAGTCACTTTTTTAAATAGATCATCTGGCTTGTGTGTCTCTATATGTGTTAGGATAAATAAAGTTATATGTGGTGGAAAATAAACAAATATATATATTTTTAATCCTATTTCATTCTTATAGATGTGGTACTCCTTTATAAGTTTTTCCTGTGGCATGTATAGTTCAAATTTGGGACTTAGAGAATATCCATCGTAATGACTTGAAGCAATACAAAATGATAGAAAATGTATTTATTTTTTTTAAATAAAGGTTCTTGGAAAATAGGACCAGGAATCACACACATTAAACATTCAAATTAATTAAACACAATCTCTTGACATTCAACATAGTTGAAGATAAAAATTTATGAGGCAATAAAAATAAAAGAAGATGACCGACATGCATAAAGAGAACTAATTTTGTATTTCGAAAAAAATAGTTTTCTTTGAAATATATCAAAAAATAATATTGTCTCTTACATATTCCTAGAAATTTAAATACGTTTGTCATACAAACTGGGATTGGGGCTCCCGTAGACCATAAAATAAATAAGTACAAGAAATTGGACTGTAGAAAGAAGAAGTGTGTGATGATAGAGAGCAAGAACTGAAAAGAAGAAATTGGAAGTTATCAGTCTTTGGTTAGACATTCCTATTTAAAGAGGTGGAATAACTGGATTGATAAACAAAGAAGGATGTGATGAGTATAGACTTACACTGATGGTATATATCTCCCCCTTTGCTATTTGGTTGTTGATTCCTTTTTATTGTTGTCGTCGATGGCTACCGAAATCGTGACAACTACATGTTGCCCTTCATCGATGAGCTTGTCGATTTCCCTTTAGAGCCATTCTTCAATGTATCTTCTCATGGGGGCCACATTGATCTCATCCTGAATTTTTATGTTGAAAATATCATTTTATAATTCCCTTAGATCGATAGAAAGATTAAGAAAAGCCCAATCAATTTCTTCATTTTGTACCGAATAGTCCACTGACCAGTTGTCCACATCACCTTCACCATATTCAAGGATGCTATAAAACTTTTGTAAAGACAACCCCTTAAAAATATTAACTTTTTCATCAAAGGCTTTCTTGGTTAAGGGAAAGGAGTTGACAATTAAGTTGGGGTCTTGGATCTCGTTGGTACTTCTGGCTAAGTCTATTTCGGTCAACTTTTTGAATATTTCTTCTTTCTTTGATATGATTTGTTCACATGATTGGACAATGAGATGCAGGTTCTTCAATTTATTTTTCCAGCATGCATTTAATTGAGTGATCCAGTTTGGGGAGAGGAGATCTTCTTTTTTTCTTCTCATATATGTCATGTTGTTGACATGGAAACCAAAATGGATGATCGTCTCTATATAGAAACATTCATCATTTTTTAAAGCCACCTGCAAATGTTCGTGTAAAGCATGTGCCCTCATTCCAAGATGGGAAGCCATACTTTGTGATGTTTTGCAGGCTTGAGTAATCAACTCCATTCTTTTGTTTATATTCTTCTCCACATAGCCTCTACATGATGCGAGGAGGATGGAGGATCCTTTTAACGTGGTTTCAGGGGTGACATGCATGGTTATTGATAAAGGGATGGAAAGCAATGGGATAGGGATCAATGCTTCCTCCAATTACTTGAGTCGGTCCTTCAGTATGGTATTCTCTGCCTCAAAGGCTCCAATGGAATCATCAAGAGAATCTTTGGTTTCTTGGTGAAGTTAGGAGATTTGGGACGACCACATGTTCCTAAGGTGAATCTCCAAACGAGATTTCCCTTTCTTATTTTTTACATCTCTCTTTTCAATAGTTAAATTTTTAGACTCGCTGTAAAAAACAATGCTCTGGAATACGAAGCATTCATCTTCGTAAAAAAATATGGTCTTATTTATTTCCATTGGGGTACTATTATGGATCGCATCCCCAGGATGATCAACATTGCAGAATATGCTATCCATATCAGTGTCAAGTTCCATGTCTTGTCTTTCAATTTCAGACTCTTTCGCTTGCCTTACAACATTTTTTTTATTCTTCTACACGGGAAACTTGTGAGAACTATCAATTTTACAGTGAGGAGGGTTCTTATCTCCTCCTCCATTTGAATAATTCTAGGTTTCTTTCTTACTGGGGTGGGCCGTTGGAGCGATGCTCCGGGATGTCATACTCTTGGGAGTGGTAGTCGAGGATCGAACACTCTTCTCACCGGGGCCTTTTCCTTGTTGTTTGTACAATTCATGGGTGCTTTGTAATGTCTCTAGGTCACCAATGTCAGAAGCAGGAGTGTTTTCTTCATTTCTTTTGTCTTCTTTTAGGCATGTCTGGATAAAATGATTTTTGAATCCAACTACTAGTAAATGTTCTAAAAAAATCCCATTAGGGTCAAGCCCTGTTAGCCCTTCAACATATATTAGGTTCAATTTGTTGAAATGGCCTCCAAATTCATCAATTTTGTTGACGTTCCTGAACACAAAGTCCTCGACATTCCAAGGTTGAGGAATGAACTAATTTTTTCTCTTCTCATGGAATAAATGAAACTAGTAGTTATATTGCCTTGTTATTTCTGTAACAAAAATTATGTCTGTAATGTGACATGGAAGGAAAAAATGATTTTCCTTGGAGCCAAAAATAATTATCACACTGTAATTCTCCATGTGTTCAAGTGTCACCTTCATGTCCAAAAACTTGGTTTCCTAGTCAGACATGCAGGGAGAATCCTTTCCTAACAATAAATCTTTGAAAATTGAGACAAAGTCATTAAAAACCTCATAAAAACAATGGGAAGCCTTCTGCCTCGACAAGGCCTGGTACTAGAAGGTTACTGGGTCAAATTCACAATTTACCTTCTTGGACATAGACAATTTTGGAAACAAACATCAATGCGCTATCACGAAAACCAAGTAGGATGACATATAAAATTTATTCTTCTCTTTGAATCATGACAATTGGGAACAAATTTCAATGGAAATTAGCTTCCCCCAATAAAAAATGGCTTGTTCCTTGACTGTGAAATACAAAATATACATAATCATGTGGGAAATACTTGTTGTGTATTCCTGTCCCGTTATTCTTGTAAACAATTGGGAAATTTCCCAGAATGGATTTGTAAATGAACTAACTTGCAAGCTTGTGATATCTTTAGGAATTATTGTCGGGTCTTCCAGGAACTCGGCAAGAAGTCCAACCCGCTATCATGTTTTTTTAGGAACCTCTTGCAGTATTCTCCTCTAAAGGTGAATGTTGGCTCCAACCATATTAACATCTTGCGAAATACCTGAGGTGACAAAGAAAGAAGAGAGTGGTCCCATAGTGGAATAATTCTTTGTCCTGAAATATATCTCTCGACGCACCAAGAGACCACCTCCTTATAGTCAAAAACTTCAGGGACACAGCCTTCACGAGCAATTCCAGAGGTCCAAATTACTTTGCTCTAACAGAAGGGGATGAGTAGTAAGAGTATGCCCTGTACCAATGGAATTTATTTTCCTCACGCCTAGAGATATTCATTATATCTCCAAAGAACTCTTGTCGACTTGGTTCCATAAGTTTACGAGAACGTTCATTTTCTCTAGACGATTCTTGAAATGAACAGTTGGAGGGGATAATATAACCCTCCACAAATCTTGGTCCAATGCGTGTGAATGGGAGATCTCCTCGAGCCTTTCGATCATTAATGAAAATATCTACAGTTGTTGCATGATGAGTTKTTAGCATTAAATATTAGTAATTGCATACTTAGAAGTGYGAAGGTGGMGGGTACGACAAAGAGAAATTAAAGATTGGAGGTTTCATGAACCCACCAACCCGACGACCTGCAAAATTCATTCCATGATGTTTGAAATGAACACACGGAAGGGATACTATAACCCTCTTAAAATGTTGGTTTAATGTGTATTAATGGGATATATCCTCGATCCTTTCACTCATTAACGATAATATTTATGGTTCCTGCATGATGAGATGTTAGAATTAAAGCTTACTAATTGCATATTTAGAAACAAGTGCGAAGGTGGCGGGGACGGGGAAGAGCAATTAAGGAATGAATAAGTATGAAAGCGGTCGGACGAGATTGAAAATAGGGTTACAAGGGATACTCAGGAGAGGTGAGGGACCCATGGTCAAATTATATGTCTTGGAAATTTTGAGTGCAAAATGCATAAAATGGAAGACGGCACGATGGGGCAGTCTAGTGGTCATTTTGTATATCATGAAATTTTGGGTGTTATTTACAGGTCACGAAACAATGGAAGCGCAATATTGATCCTGCATGTCCGAGAACCCACAATTGAAAAAGTGGCTAAGTATGGAATAGGGAAACGATCGGTTGGACTCACTTTCACTAATATATTGAAAATTGTAATAGATATCCCATTACCTGGAAATATATTTTCTTCATGTTTCTGGACAAGCTGTGTAGGGACATTCAATGTGACTATCTCCTCAGGGATTTTACTCATTAATTACAATCCTTATGTTTTTTGCATGGTGAGCTATTATCATTAAACCTCAATTATTGCATACATGGAAATAAGTGCGAAGGTAGTGGGCAGAAGAAACAATGATTAGAAATTGGAGATTTCGTGAACCCGCCAACCCAACAATCTGTGAAAGAGATTCCAAGAAATGTTCAATTATGGAAAGAGGATGGACGAGCTTCAAAATAGGGTTACAAGGGTTCCTCAGGAGACGTGAGGCCCCGACGGTCAAATTTTATGTCTCGAAACTTTTGAGTGCAAAATGTGTAACATAGAAGAGCGGATGATGTCGAAGTCTCACAATCAATTTGTATATCACATTAGTCTGGGTGTTGTTTGTAGGTCACATAACAATGGAAGTGCAATCTAGAGCCCGCCTACCCTAGAATCCGCAATTGAAAAAGTGGCTAGGTATGGAATGGGGAAGCGGTCGGTCGGAGTCGCATTATAAAATCATGATTGCAAATGTGAACCCATGAGTTGGCAAACCTTCACAGTTAGACATTTTTGAAAAAACAACTAAATAACCAGAAAGAGAAAGTAGAGGGGAAAAAGAAACAAGAATTTGGTTAATTATAGAAGAGGAAAAAGAAGGGCTAATATATTGAAATTTGTAATAGATATCCCATTACCTGGAAAGATTTTTTTTGCATGTTTCTGGACAAGCTATATAGGGATAGTTAGTGTGACTATCTCCTCGATCATTTTGCTGATTAATGAAAATATTTATGGTTGTTGCATGATGATTTGTTAGCATTAAACCTCAGTTATTACATACTTGGAAAGAAGTGCGAAGGTGGAGGGCACATGAAACAACAATTAGGAATTGGAGATTTTGTGAACCCGCCAACCCGACGATCTGCGAAAAAGATTCCAATAAATGGCCAAGTATGGAAAGTGGTGAGACAAGATTCAAAATAGGGTGAAAAGGGTTCCCCGGGAGACGTGAGGGCCCAATGGTTAAATTGTATATCTTGAAACGTTTGAGTGCAAAATGTGTAACAGGGAAGAGGGGATGATGTGGGAGTCTGGAAGTCAATTTGTATATCACGGAAGTCTGGGTGTTGTTTGTAGGTCACAGAACAATGGAAGTGCAATCTAGAGCACACCTTCTCAAGAATCCGCAATCAAGAAAGTGGCTAGGTATGTAATGGGGAAGTGGTCAGTCGAAATCGTGATATAAAAGAATGAGTCAAAATGTGTACTTGTGAGTCCTCCAACTTGCACAGTTAGACATTTTTGGAAAAATGACTAAGTAACCAGAAAGAGAAAGTACAGGGGAAAAATAAAAGGGAATTTGGTTAAGTATAGAAGAGGGAAAAGGAGAGGATAAAAGAGAGTGGGAAAATAGAAAAGCGGAGTGAAATTTTCGTAAGTGGGAATTGGTCTCAAACAAGCCCCATTGTTGCAAAATCATCATTTTCTAGTCCAATATTTTATCCACTTACTCGTTTTCTATTGTGCGTGTTCCATTAAAATGGGTGTGAGAAAATACTTTGTTAAAAATTTGTTTTTATTGCAACTTGTGGGAGTAATTGTGTTCTTGATACATTGTTTAATGCCTTGAAATATTATTTTAAGTATTAAACTTCCTGCATGATGAGTTCTTAACATTAAAGATTAATAATCGCATATATAGAAATAAACTTACTATACTGTCAACTTGATCGTAAGTATAACAATGACGATCTTGAATTTTAATATTGTGGTTTATTTCATAGCCCCATTTCACTTCAACTACCATATATCATTTTTTTTTCAAAATATTTGCAAAGAAGAAATTTGGTAATTTCATTAATAAAGTAAAAGTGATCAAATAGAGGCTAGGGGATGGGAAACTAATAAAAGGTTTCCTTTTGGAGTAAATGAATCAAGGAAGTGAAAGAGAAATAGGATATTATTTTCTCAGCAAGGTTGAGATGAAAAAAAAACTTCTTGGGTGGGGCCCCAACTCCTGCATCGTAAATTAGCGTTTCTATGTTCTATCTGCATTACGAATAGAATTGAATGTTGGTTTGAAACTGTTTGAAATTCATTTATGTTTCCATAGAAGCCTCATGTGATCGACACAATGCATTGTCATATAATTTTTCAATGCTCCATATTAGATAAAATTACTTGAGTCAATATAATATTTAATAATTACAACACTATCGAACCATGCAAATGAGAAGAGGTGTTAAATCCAGCAAAGAAGAACCAACCAAGATTCAAAGGAAATGTTTTTAGTAGTAAATCTATAAAACAAAATAGTGGGAAATATATATTTATCCATTGACATTGCACTGAGTTATTTGCATCAAAGCATTGAACATATTTGTCATAAATGCAGTTACAAGAGTTAAAAAAAAAACATGCATACAATTATGCATTTTTCATCTAGTGCGACAACATGCAGGAGCCATCAACAAGCTCTTGAACATGCATACAAAACTGACTATCATGCTTTTTTAATAAATCCTTGCATTTTTCTCCTCGGAAGGTCAATGTTGGCTGTCGCAATCTAATTATCTTGTGGAATACTTGAGGTGACAAAGAAACATGAGAGTGGTTATGCACTGGAATAATTATTTGGCTTGAAACAGGTCAATAACACTCCTAATCATGACGCTAGTGACCTAGAGACATTGCAAAGCACCACTGAATTGTACAAATAACATAAACAATGCCCCAATGAGAAGATTTTCCAATCCCCTACCACCATTTCCAAGAGTACGACATCTCGCAACATCGCTCCAAAGACCCACCCCAATAAGAAAGAAACCTAGAATTTTTCAAACGCGGGAGGAGATAAGAACCCTCCTCGTGGTAAAATGGATAGTTCTCACAAGCTTCCCATGAGGAAGAAGAGAAAAAACATTGTAGGACAAGTGGAAGAGCCTGAAACTGAAAGTGAGGAAACACTGAGAGACCACCTCCTTGCAGTCAAAGAATTCAGGGAAAAAACCTTCACGAGCAATTCTATAGGTCCAAATTACTTTGTTCTGGGGGGAAGGGGACCAAGAGACCCCCTCCTTATAGGAAAAGACTTCAAGGACACAGGATGCATGAGAAATTATAGAGGTCCAAATTACTTCTTTATGGGCGGAAGGGAATGAGTAGTAGGAATATGCCTTGCACCACTGGGAGTTCTGGTCCTCACCCCCTAAGATGTTAATTGTATATCCATAGAACAAGAGAGTGGTCCCACATTTGAATAATTTTTTGGCTTGAAATGTATCTCTAGGCGCACCAAGAGACCATTTCCTTACATTCAAATACTTTAGGGACACAGGCTACACCAAGGAAAAATCCAAACCCAATCCAAAAGCCTAAAAATAAAAGGAAATGATACATCTCTGAGGGAGAGGTCCCCCATCCGATCCGAGAGACTCAAACTCTTTATATGCAAAGCAATTATTGCATTCATTTTTTCTTTCTTTTCTGAAACCCCTTCCTTTGGTCTTATTAGGGCCACCATCGCCGAGCCAAGAAGTTCCCCCCATCATGGTGGATTTAAATTTTGGCATAGGAGTGGGAACATTGTCTACATTGCCACCATCCACCGTCGTATCATCGTCCATCATATCATCTTATTCCAGATTGAAATCGACCGCATCAACCTCTGTGTTGGACATCAACGCAGGCGAGCGGGTTGTCTAAGAAGGGGGGGTTACCTTGGAATTATTTGGCTTGAAATATATCTCTCGACGCACCAAGGGACCATCTCCTTCTTTTCTTCTGAGCAGAAGGAGATGAGTAGTAAGAATATTCCCTGGACCAATGGAATTTTTGGTCATCATGCCCGAAGGTGTTTACTGTATTTGGATAGAACTATTGTTGAACTGTTGTCATAAGTTAACAATAATGTTTGTTTTCTCCATATGATGTTTGAAATTAACATTCGAAAGGGATAATATAACCCTCCACAAATATTGGTTTAATGCATATCAATGGGAGATCTCCTCGAGCCTTTCATTGATCAATGACAATTTCTATGGTTCCTACATAATGAGTTGTTACCATTAAATCTTACTAATTGCATACTTATAAAAAACTGTGAAGGTGGCGGTGACAATGAAGAAATATTAAGGATTGGAGATTTCGTGAAGCCACCAACCGGACGATGAAACAAAGAGATTTCATGATGCTTCAAATGAAAACTCGGAAGGGATAATGCAACCCTCCGCAAATCTTAGTTTAATTTGTATTAATGGAACATCTCCTCCATCCTTTAATACAATAATGACAATCTTAATGGTTCCTACAGGATGATCTATTAGCATTAAAGAATAATAATTTCATATCTAGAAGGAAGTGCGAAGGTGGAGGGATGGCGAAGAGAGATTAAGCATTGGACATTTTATGAACCCACCAACCCACGAAAGAGATTCGAATAAATGGCCAAGTATGGAAAGAGGTCAGTCGAGCTTCAAAACAGGGTCACAAGTTATACTAAGGAGATGTGAGCACTCGATGGTCAAATTGTGTGTCTCCAAAATTTTGACTGCAAAATTTCTAACACAGAACAGGGCATGATGACAGACTTTGATGGTCAATTTGTATATCACGGAACTTCGGGTGTTGTTTGTAGGTTGNGAATAAATGGCCAAGTATGGAAAGAGGTCAGTCGAGCTTCAAAACAGGGTCACAAGTTATACTCAGGAGATGTGAGCACTCGATGGTCAAATTGTGTGTCTCCAAAATTTTGACTGCAAAATTTCTAACACAGAACAGGGCATGATGACAGACTTTGATGGTCAATTTGTATATCACGGAACTTCGGGTGTTGTTTGTAGGTTGAATAACAATGGACATGTAATGTTGATCAAGATTGGCCGAGAAGCGATGATGGAAATAGTGGCCAAGTATGGAATGGGGAAGTGGTTGGTCAGAATCATGATATAAAAGCATGAGACATTCGAAAAAATGAATAAGTAACCAGAAAGGGAAAGTAAAGGAGAAAAAGAAAGGGGAATTTGGTTGTCAATTTGTAGATCGGGGAAGTTTGGGTGTTGTTTACAGGTGGCGAAACAATGGAAAAACAATGTTGAGCCTCCCTACCTGGGAACCCGTGATCCAAAAACTTGTTGAATATGGAACGGGGAAGTGGTCGGTAGGGATGATTTTAAGTATGGAAATTTATTTTAAAATGTAGAAACCTTGGCGAATATCTTCATATGTCAACTATAAAATGTTTGGCGACATTTGTGTAAAGATATTCAAATTTCTAAGGATATTATATAGTTTGTATAAAATTTTGGCAATTTTTAAGGTAAAATAATTTTATCCTATAGAATTTGGGCGAATCACTTTTAGAATAGCAAATATTTTTTTCGGAAAAACCTTGGAAAATTAGCCCATAAGAGAAATTTATCCCCTAAAATTATCCTTGGTGGTCGTTTAGAATCGTGATATAAAATAATCAGTGGAAATCTGAACACGTGAATCTACCAACTCGCGCACCTAGACATTTTCCAAAAAACGACTAAGTAACCAGAAAGGGAAAGCAGAGGGAAAAAAGAAAGGCGAGGGAAATTTTTGGAAGCAAGAATTGGTGCTAAAAAAGCCCCATTGATGGTCTTAATAGTAACTATGAAGTGCATTAAACAAGTGAACATGATCTTCAATCAAGGAATAGGGAAAGTGAGTCATGCTTATACTTTCCAGGATGTATTTTCATAAGAGAAGCATCGAAAAACTACATGAAAATGAATTTTGGGATGTTCAAGTAAAATTATTGTACTGTCAACTTCACTGTAAGTATAACAACGAAAATTCCTGGAGGTGTAGGACAGTCGGTGACAAAGTGTGTTGTTATGCCACTCTGTGTTGAAAAGTCACCGGTTCGAAACCTGCGGGGACAAAAAATCCAACCATGTTAAGGGTTGGTGTGGCTCAGGCCGAGTGTGATCCCCAGGTGATTTTGACGACTTAGATGCCCCTGATTCATGGTTTCTCAAGCCACAGGTTAATCCTGATGCCAACAGGTTCGGCCACATTAACAAACAAAAAGAAAGTATAACAACGACAAATTTCAATTTTAATTTTATGTGGTTGATATTATAGTTCCATTGGACTTCACATAGCATATA
>SNQJ01S0050473.1:76590-91656 GCA_010110895.2 Picea sitchensis
AGAAAGGGAAAGTAAAGGAGAAAAAGAAAGGGGAATTTGGTTGTCAATTTGTAGATCGGGGAAGTTTGGGTGTTGTTTACAGGTGGCGAAACAATGGAAAAACAATGTTGAGCCTCCCTACCTGGGAACCCGTGATCCAAAAAGTTGATGAATATGGAACGGGGAAGTGGTCGGTAGGGATGATTTTAAGAATAGAAATTTATTTTAAAATGTAGAAACCTTGGCGAATATCTTCATATGTCAACTATAAAATGTTTGGCGACATTTGTGTAAAGATATTCAAATTTCTAAGGATATTATATATTTTGTATAAAATTTTGGCAATTTTTAAGGTAAAATAATTTTATTCTATAGAATTTGGGCGAATCATTTTTAGAATAGCAAATATTTTTTTCGGAAAAACCTTGGAAAATTAGCCCATAAGAGAAATTTAGCCCCTAAAATTATCCTTGGTGGTCGTTTAGAATCGTGATATAAAATAATCAGTGGAAATCTGAACACGTGAATCTGCCAACTCGCGCACCTAGACATTTTCCAAAAAACGACTAAGTAACCAGAAAGGGAAAGCAGAGGGAAAAAAGAAAGGCGAGGGAAATTTTTGGAAGCGAGAATTGGTGTTAAAAAAGCCCCATTGATGGTCTTAATAGTAACTATGAAGTGCATTAAATAGGTGAACATGATCTTCAATCAAGGAATAGGGAAAGTGAGTCATGCTTATACTTTCCAGGATGTATTTTCATAAGAGAAGCATCGAAAAGCTACATGAAAATGAATTTTGGGATGTTCAAGTAAAATTATTGTACTGTCAACTTCACTGTAAGTATAACAACGAAAATTCCTGGAGGTGTAGGACAGTTGGTGACGAAGTGTGTTGTTAAGCCACTCCGTGTTGAAAAGTCACCGGTTCGAAACCTGCGGGGACAAAAAATCCAACCATGTTAAGGGTTGGTGTGGCTCAGGCCGAGTGTGATCCCCAGGTGATTTTGACGACTTAGATGCCCCTGATTCGTGGTTTCTCAAGCCACAGGTTAATCCTGATGCCAACAGGTTCGGCCACATTAACAAACAAAAAAAAAGTATAACAACGACAAATTTCAATTTTAATTTTATGTGGTTGATATTATAGTTCCATTGGACTTCACATAGCATATATCCTTTTATTTCAAAATATTTTTGAAGATGAATTTTGGTAATTTCATCGATCAAGTAAAAGTGCTAAATGAGCTACATATTACATTTTCTTCACAGAGATTACATTAAAAGGAAAACCAAGTCTTGTATATTCTTTACGATCATAGAAAAACCACTAAGATCCTGAATGTATCATCCAACCATAATTCATAAATCGATCCTATGAGAGCCTTGAACTACAACACGAAAGCACATGAACAAAATTTTGTCAAACACAAGACAAGACAAAACCATCGAAGATTGGGCATTGTATCCCATCTATAACCAATTCCTAAAATGGTCACCAAGAAATTTTTCGATTACTATATTACCATGAATCAAGATCACTATGAACATTTTCTTCTGATAGTACTATGAACCAAGATCACATTGATATTAAAATGTTATAACATTACCATTTCTAGAAAAGAGTGTCATCATTTACCTTAATGGAGTTCGAGCAATGCCAAATTTGCAATATTATTGAAAATCCCTGATGGTTCCATTCAGAGGAGCAAGCCATTTTGACGGTTCAAAGGATGGACATGATTTATTCATAGTTTGATAATTTGTATGAGGTTTGTCCTCATGCTTCTCAAATTTCCTAGACTGAACAATATTATGTGCTTCTGGTTCAATTTTCCATGGCACTGCAAAACTCTAATCATATCTTCATTGGGTAACATGGATAGATAGACATGAGATTGTTTCGCTTCCTGCCAACGCTTGATATGATTTTAATTTTTTTCGGTTCAACCGATATGTAGTATGGCATTGTCCTCATTTAATGTAAATTTACTATCGATCTGAAATTCATGTAGCATGTAGACATTGTTTGCCTTTTTCTGCAGGTATACTTCATATGGAAATTATTCTAACCCAGGAAACACATATTGTAACAAAGGTTGTCTAATTATACAATGTATGATTGTGTTGTTGATGATTCGAATGGAAGAGTTGAAGCAATGTCTATATATGTAAGGGAATTTTTACTTCATCATAGACAATCAATTGTACCATCATTTATGAAAACAAAGGCAGAAGCATGAGAGTTGCATTTGGCACATACAGGATCGAAGGGGGTCGAGTATGGATTCGCTGCAACCAAAACACCGTTAACCTGATCACGTGATCATAGTAGTTAATATATTGAATAATATAATATACAACCATACAACAAAAAAGTGATAGAAAATTGGTCAAGGAAATTTTTGTGAGCAAAGTGTGGATGGAATTGTAGATGTATATGCACAACAATTGTCGAGCTAGTTAGTTTATTGAGATCATGTACTATGTCTGTTCGCAATTCTGTTACAAATGTTTCTTCGGTTGTGCAGAAAGATAATTTCTTTAACATCTCTTTTATTTGTTATATTTTTGAAGAGCATAAGTGAAAATTACCCTTTATTCAATTGTTGTTCCATTGAGGAAAACAAATTCGAATAGGTGTCGAATAAATGTTGCTGCAACATGGAACAATGTAATAGTTGTGTAACATAACTGAGATATATGAACATGTGAAAGTAAATGGAAAAAATGTATATGGAGAACAGTACCATTTCCTTGCCGTTGTCTAACTCTCCATATTTTATATGGAGAATGTGTTGCGAGCCAAGTTTTCTTACGAGTGTGACAACTGCACCAATGGTTTTGATTGGGTAAGTGTCGTTTCTCTATGCAAGTTGGTTGATTGTTGTGCCCGGTATGAAACAATATTCTGAACAAATCGCGGGAATTTTTTCCACAATATTTGTTTCGTTGAGTGATATAATCTGATCACAATCAACACGGTCATATACTATTTTTGAAAATATATTAAAATTTGTAATGCATATCCCATTAGTTGGAAAGATCTTTTCTGCATGTTTTTGGAGAAGTTGTGTAGGGATAGTCAGTGTGACTTTCATCATGGCTTTGTTGTCTATCATGTTAGCACGCACAGTGCATCTAGTTTTGTTTTCCTTTTCTAAGTAGGTGCTATAAACGACCATTATGTCCATGATGAACACTTGTCCAGCTTGGCGGTTGTTCAAGACTTCTATTGATAATATATTCGGTGTTATAATTTTAGACCTAGTCACATTTTTTGAACAAAAAAAGTAATGTGAATGGTAGTGTGCATTAATTTATTTTTTCCTTTTTTTGGCATAAATTTACAGGTAGACACACAACTTAGATAAAGTATGCAGGTCAAATATTTTTAACGAGACCTCTTAGTATGTGGAACTTGCACTATG
Organism: Picea sitchensis; assembly: GCA_010110895.2. NCBI lineage: Eukaryota > Viridiplantae > Streptophyta > Pinopsida > Pinales > Pinaceae > Picea > Picea sitchensis. The sequence goes on from SNQJ01S0050473.1 coordinate 79,998, forward strand.
TTGGGTGTTTCACTTGCACTCGTTGATACTTCTTGTGAACTGCAAAGTATGTGTTGCAGATGACATCAACATATTTCTCATGGCATAGATGAATAAATAACTCAGGATATTTGTTTGGTAAACATATCAAGATCACAATGTATGAATCTTTACCTTTGGCCTTTTCATTCTGTTCAAGTTTGCGATGATTGATTGCTCATTCCCATGTCACTCGTCCAACTTTTTCTGATGAAAGCATGTGTACATGAACATAAGAAGGAGTAAATAATCATATGCATTGTATATTGCGCGTAATTGTTATGAATGTCACATACAGGATCGAAGGAGATGGAATATAAAATAGGGTGTCAAGGGATACTCAAGAAACATGAGGACCCGACGGTCAAATTGTATGACTTGGAAATGTTTACTACACAAATGTGTAACATGGAATAGGGCATGATGGAGGAGTCCGGCGACCAATCTGTATATCATGGAGCCCCCGAAGCTAGAGGTGCAATTTTGAGCCCACCATCCCGAGAAACCACGATCGAAAAATTGGCTAAGTATGGAATGAGGAAGCTGTCAGTCAGACTCGTGATATAGAAGCATGATTATAAATGTGAACCTGTGAGTCTTCCAACCCGTGCACCTAGAAAGTTTCGGAAAAACGACTAAGCAAAGAAACCAGAAAGAGAAAGTAGAGGGAGAAAAGAAATGGGAATTCGGTTAAATATAGTAGAGGGAAAAAAAGGGATAGTAGAGAGTGGGAAAATAGAAATGGGGAGGGAAATTTTAGGAAGAAGGAAGTCTCAACAAAGGCCCATTGTTGTCAAATCATCATTTTCTAGTCCAATATTTTATCCACCTACTTGTTTTGTGTGTTCGATTTACTATCACAATTGGTATACCTTTTCGAGTATTGTACTTCAGTTTCCTCTGCTGTGGCATATAATATTTTATCCTCTTGTCCAACTAATCTGTTTCTTTCAATGTAGCAATGCAGAAAATACAATGGACAGGAAGGTAAGTTGGTATGTAGAAAGACATGTAAAAAAACAAATACAGTTCTATTTATTTCAATGTAGCAGCACAGAGAATGCAATTGACATGAAGATAAGTTATTATCTAGGAAGATATGTAGTATATACATGCAATAAATTAGGTTCAAAGTAGTAGAACAAATATACAGACAAAAAATGAAATACAAAACAATGGAATATGAAATAAGAGTAGAAACATGCACCTTTGTATCTCTTCTTCTACATTTGTGGTAAAGAGTTCTTCGTCTTCTCTAGTTATTCTGTTTGTTTCAAAGTGGGAACACACAAAATACAATGAACATGAATGTAAGATGGTATCTAAGGGAAAACAAGTAATATGCACATACAGTAAATGGGAATCAAAGGAATAGAATAAAATAGTTAGAAGCATGAACCTTTGTTTTTCTTGATCCATGGTTGTGGTTATATAAAAAATTTCCTCGCCAAAATATATTACAAGCCATAAAATATTGAGAAGTTGGACGGTCCTAGATGAATGATTTGGCTTTGTGAAACAAAGTATCCAGATATGCTTTGAGACATGGAAATATAATTTTCTAATATCTTTAATGTATATTCCATAATTCAAGTACAAGACAAATTGTATCATGGTCAGACGAGTCTTTGTATAAAATAAAGAGGTTGTATTGTGATATGGGCACATTTCACCATATATGGTCAATAAGTGTGTTTTGTACATGTTTTATCTTAACCAAAATAAAGAGGACATTGTAATTGAACATGTAGTTTTCCAATTGTTTTGTTATGGCACTATTTTGTAGCATGTCAAAACTGAAGTATCATAGAATTATAATGGTTTTGTTTAGATGTAAATGGTGTAATAAATTTGAAAAAACATTCATTATGTTATCAATTTTTCATGCGGAGCGACATAGAGATTGAATATTGCAATTTGAAATCCACAGAATACTAATCGTGCTAGCACCATATCAACATCTTCTTCTTCTACAACAAAATTTTTCAAAGGTATGTAGGTATGGTTTAGAGTTTGGAGAAAATATTGGAGAAACATTTAAGAGGAGGAGGGAAATATATGCCAATTTTGTGAAATTTTGTTGCAACCTAGCCACTGTTGTACCATACCTAGCCTTTCTACACCTACTTGCCGTTTTATTCTACATGAACATCCTGAAAAGGAAACAAGATTGAGATCATATTTTTCATGCAAAAGACATGTGTTCGATTCCCGTACGGGATATTCATGTACTCCTTCTCGGGAAAGATGGGAATATCATTGAGGGCAAGGTGTGAACAATAAACAACAAATAAAAATGAAATTATGGTATTGAAACTTACTCGTTAATGATGAATGACAGAACCGCAGGACCAATTGCGAGGGAAAGAATTCAACCCTGCAAAGTGAAAAAAATATCTCTAGTTGTTGGTGCAGGACCCCAACCTTGCAAAGTCGAAGCAAACAAACGCAAGCAACAAGTAATGAAATAGTGAGCAAGCACCAATAGGTCCAACTGCAGGTGCAAGACCTGAACCTTGCAAAGTTGAACCGAGCAACAACAAGAAGCAATTGATGAACCAATGAACCAGTAAACAATATATGTATCCTCATTGATGACTAAATTGCATTCCAAGCATAGAAGAAATCTGAACCATATGATGACCATGCGAGTGGAAATACTTAAACATTATTACTTGCAAATTGTAAACAATAAACAACAAATATGAATATGAATGAAACTATGGTATCAAAACTTACTCGGCAATGATGAATGAAAGAATCGCAAGTCCAATTGTGGGTGCATGACTTGAACCCTGCAAAGTGAAAAAAAAACTCCAATTGCGGGTTCAATACCCCAACCTTGCAAAGTTGAAGCAAACAAAATCAAGAAACAAGCACCAATAGGCCCAACTGGTGGTGCAGGACCTAAACCTTGTAAAGTTGAACCAAACAACAACAAGCAACAACCAATGAACCAACGAACAAGAAGTAACTAGTGAACCAGTAAACAATATATGTATCTTCAATGATGACTAAATTTCATTCCAAGAATAAAAGTATGAAACATATGATGGATATGCGAGTGGCAGTGGAAAACAATATTATCCAAATTCACTCCAACATTGTATGGAAAAAATCGAGGAAAAATGTATTGTGACAGGACTATTTAAGTAAACATTTAACTTTGTCAAGCATGTTTAAGGGCCTCATGCTATGCAAACATTTAATTTTTCAAACATGTTTAAGGGCCTCGCACTATGTAAACATTTAAGTTGGCATATCTATTCAAGTACCACAAAAAGAGTGTCAATGCTCAAAACTTTCGGTATGTAAACATTTCAATACAAATAGAAATATTAAAAACATTAAAAAAGAGCGTCGATGCTAAAACATTTCGGTATGTAAACATTTAAATAAAAATTAAAAAATTAAAAAAGACTGTCGATGCTCAAAACTTTGTATATCTAAACATTTCAAACATTGGGAATAGAGAAGCTGGCAATAAGACTTTGAATCTATTCTCCAATGAGATGATGACATATAATTTTTTTTTATTATATAAAAAATAATGGTTTTAGTTCTATAGTTTGAACAATAGAGATGATGCAAAAATTTATAGTCAAATGAAATATTAATATGAAGTGAACGAATTATCCATCGATATAGTCCCTCTACTTTGGAAAGGACTAATAAATGAATAAAAGGTTATATTATAGATAAGGGTAGTATGTAGTTTTAGATATAATAATAAGATGAGGTGTTATTTAAAAGCATATGACATTATTTTTATAATTTTGCAATAATGAGATGGGATATTGACTTTTTTACATATATTATTTAGGTTAAAAGTGTTGTTTGGTCCTAAAATAAGACCTAAAATTACTTCTAACTTATTAAGAACTTGTTTTCTTGAATGTAAAGAAATAAATTAAATATAAAAATCTTGGTAGGAGTGAGAGTCTTTGCCATTACTAACCACCATCAAATTATTTTAACCTAAAACAATACTAACTATTCTCATTATCAATAATTCATACTACAATTTATAATAAATTTAATTTTTTGTTACATTACTATAATCATTTCAAACAATTTGGGAAAGTTTGGTTAACCAATTAACACACACACACACATATATATATATATAGCATGTGTATTTTTTTATCACTTTTTAAAATATGTACATTATATATTCACTTTTTCCTAGCATTGTGTGAACCAAAGTTAACGTATGCAAAGTCTAAGGCCACAAAGCCTTTGGTGACAGTCGTGTACATATTTGGAGATTGTACTGTAGATTTTGGTAATAGCAATGGACTTGCAACGATTGCGAAGGCCAAATTTCCTCCATATGGGAGAGATTTCATCGGCAAAAAATCGACAGGTCGATTTTACGAATGGAAAAATTAGTAACAGATATTATTTGTACTTGCTACTTTGCCCTTCTTTTTACTCTACATGTTAATGTAGAATTTAGATAGATCATGGCTGGGTTTTCATAGCTCGATATAGGAACTGATAGTAGGGATCTTTTATAAGTGCTTCTTATTGATCCGATGCAGTTTTCTGGAAAATAAACACAATTCTAGTACTTTTATTATCCTATGGTAGTAAAGTTCATGTATAATTTTCCAATTCTAGTATATTTATTATCCTTTGGTAATAATGTTTATGTTTAATTTTTCCAGCTATATACAACTAGATTAGCAGGCCTTCCTGATATAGTGCCCTCATATTTGGATCCTGAATTCAAAGGACCGCAAATTCTGACAGGAGCCATCTTTGCTTCTTCTGGCCAGTTCTATATATATATAACTTGTCCTCTGTGTCCTATTTCCAGGGGTCGTTGTGCTCATGTCAGATACTTGTATTTTTGTGTCCTCAGTGCTCCTTGTCTCGTGTCCCTAGGTATCAGGTGACTTAACAATATAGTGTGCAATGATATATTTTCACAGTGAGTTTATAGTTTTTTTTAGTATTATATATAAACTAATTTATATAGAATCAGTTTAGATTATTTTAAATTAGTATCTAACAAATACTTAGAAAAATCAAATTTTTTAATGTGTAAATTTTAATTTATATATTGTTATTAAATATGTAAATATCTAATTATTTTTTAATTGAAACTACTTTATTATATTATTATTTTAATATAATATTATTTAATTTAATATCACAGTGACCCAATAACATCTCCTCTATATTGAACTGTAAATCACTCGAGTACTCTAACTACAACAATTCATGCAAAAGCAAAAATTATTATAAGAAAATAAATACTAAATAAGAAATCCATTAATGAACATTAATGATGATGGAAAATTGCATCCAACATAAGCAGACATGGATGTACTTATGGGAAGTGAGAATCGAATCACCTTGTCTATACATAATCTTGATGCAGCATAACACCACATTATAATTAGATACTGTATAATATGATTGTGTTAGTGGAAATATCTCCATATGAACTTACAACTTTTATTATTACAGTTCAATATATCTTCCAAAAAAAATAAATGATAATCCAACATACGATCTTTGAAAAACAAAACTCCAGTTAATGTAATAAGTGTGAATAGTGCATAACCAACAGAATAAGGTCCATGTGCATTGTGATGTATAGGCAACAAGTTGATATGTTTATTAAAGAGAGTGATAGCTTTAAAAGTACAAGTTGATATGTTTATTAAGGAGAGTGACAGATTTAAAACTAGTTGGGAAAATTCAAGATCTAGATACGATTGTGTGACATTACAGTCACTTTAAAGTGTCTAACAGTGAAGTCAAATTGATCACTTTTAAATAATATATATCAATGATGGAGTCACACAAGAATCAATTATTGAGCGAGTTGTTTATTGAAAATGTCCCAGAAAAATATTGTCCCAAAAGAGTTATTTTTTAAAAGGTTACATTAAAAACAAAGTTGTATGGCAGCCGAGTCCTTGTCAGGTTGAGATGGGAGTAAATGTGACCTAATACAGACACATGTCTAGAAAGTTGAAATTCATTGAAATACTTTTATACATAGGAAATATTTACTTTTGTAACGGATCGCGGGTTGTCGGGTTGCCGATATACAAAAAGAACTGACAGTTTCGCGATACAGAAATGGGGCTTATGTTCTTTGTGATACATAAATCGAGGAGTAGAGTTGCAGACTATAGAAATTCATCACAAATAAAAAAATTATACATACGAAATATGTAGTTGTATAAAGTAGATATTTAGTTTTATACATACAAATTTTTTACTTTTATAAAGTATGGGGAAGAGATTTTATAGAGGATGCAGGGAGCCCTCATTGCATACTTAGCCAGTTTTTGGATCGCGGGTTCTCGGGCTGGTGGGTTCAAAATTAGGCCTCTAATGTTCTGTGGCTTACAAATAGGATCGATAGTTCTGCAATATACAAAATGACAGGCGAAGTTTAGTTTTCTTTAAAACTAAGGCTTTTATTGGACAAAAAGATATAGCATTGTCGAATTAGTTTTCTTTGCACACGTTTTATAGAACATGCAGGGAGCGGTCATTCCATACTTCGCCAGTTTTTGGATCGCGGGCATTGTCGAATCAATTTTCTTTGTAATTTATCAAAAAATAATAATGTTTGTCACATGTTTCTGTAAATTGGCGAGTTCAAAATTGAATCTTTGATGTTCCGTGGCCTACAAATAGCACCGACAGTTCCGCAATATACAAAATGACAGGCGGAGTTGCGGACTATAGAAATTTACAAAAAATTAATGTTTGTTATACAATAGAATAGTAATAACATTTTCCCGAATTAGCTTGCTTTAAAACTAAGGCTTCTCTTAGACAAAAAATATATAGCATTGCCGAATTAGTTTTCTTTGTACACGTTTTATAGAGCATGCAGGGAGGGGTCATTCCATACTTCGTCAGTTTTTGGATCTCGGGTTCTTGGGTTGGTGGTTTCAAAAATGGGTCTCTATTGTTCCGTTCCCTACAAACAACATTGAGAGTTCCACGATATACAAATTGAGAAGCGGTGTTGTGAACTATACAAACTTATTATAAAATAAATAATGTCATTACATATCTCTTGAAATTACATCAACATTTTAAAACATGCAAGCGTCATTGAAGACCAAACAATTGGCTTACAATGGGATACAAGAAATGTATCTATCCGATTAGTTTTATTTGGAACAAACAAGAAGGTTCATAGAAAGACAAAAATTAGTATACAATAAGGGCATTATCGAATCAGTTTTCTTTAGAATTTATCAAGTAATAATGGAGTTACGTTTTTGGAAATTTAAAATGCATTTATCATATAGAGATAGGCACCAGACCATAAAAGAAATAAAAGTACAAAATTAGGAGGAACTTTGAAAGAAGTGCACAACAGGTAGAAGACCTGAAGAAGAAATTGGAAGTTAAGAGTGTTTGGTTATAGTTTTCTATTTAAAAAGGACATAAGTGGATTGATAAAGAAGAGATGATGACAACATAGACTTAAACTAGATTGATAAACAAAACAAGATGGCGATTATAAACTTACTATGATTCGATGTGTTGTTTTTTGTTGTTGTGTGTTAGATGGGCATTGTAGTCATGTTGATTGGTTGTTTCCCTTCTTGGATGAAGTTGTCCATTCTCTATTGGAACCATTATTATTTCGATGTAGCTTTCATGGGGGCTGTTGTAACATCCCTCTCTAGCGCAATTACAAAACTTATTATTTGAGGATACTTGCTTGCAAGTGATTCGGACCCTTTTTATGTTAGACCTTTTATCGGCTGATTATGATGTGATTGGCGGATGACATGATGTGTTACTATTTGATGTAGGCCGGGTGCTATTGACTGGTTTTATTGATTGAGTGTGTGGGGTTTTGACCTTGAGGATCACGAGGCATCGATGGGAACTTAACCGGACTCGAGGGTGAGTCGGGGAGTGTGCTTTGGGTTGATATGTTTATTATGATGTTTCATTTGATTTGATGATTTGATGTTGACATTTTGACATGATTATTGGTGATCACGAGGCTCGATAGCTTGCCGACTTGACTCATATGGAGTAAAGGGGCCACACGATTGCGAGAGGTTGAGGGAGAGGGGTGGACAACAACCACCTTACGCACCCTTGCCCCACTCCCGCCGTGGTTGAGGCGTGGGTTAACGATTACCCTAGTTCGAGAGGACCACGATGTCGTGAGGGCTGGCTGAAACTATGATCGCTCCCTACAATGATGATTCTAAGGAAATTTGCCAATAAGGCGAGGGGCCTTATTCCTTAAACCCTTAGTCTCCTACTAGTTCACACAGCGTTAATGTTGACTCGAGGGGGTTATAGGGAATCTACCAATCCCGGTTCGGTTGGTGAGTTGCACCCTTGGAGCCGTGGTGCATCCTGAAGAGCCGCGTCGCACAAAGCGAAACTTCGGTTAGTGGCATAGACGCGTGGTGCATCTGAAGGAACGCGTCATCAAAAGAAATTCAGGCCAGTGGCACCCTTGGATGATGTGGTGCATCCTGAAGGGCGTGTCGCAATAATGTGGTTGAAGGGGTCAGCCTAATTAGCCTAAGTCTTCAGCACTGAATAAAACCTTAAGCAATCCCTTAATGCGTTAAGCCCTTTCCGGAATCTAAACCTAAGCCTAAGACCTTCTAAAATTTGGTGGCTCTCCAACAAATATAAAAAAAAAAGGAAAACAAAAACTGAGACCACTATCCTAACCTACATTATCCTTGTCTACTTAATTAAACTATCCCCATGTGCCTTGATCTTCCGGTATCCATCTCCCTTTTTACTTAATTAAACTATCCCCCATCGCCTTGATCTTCCAGTATCCATCTCCTTTTTCTGTCCGGTTCACATTACTAAATCGCCATCCCTCCCTGTAATTCCTCTTTATTCGTTTTATGTAATACATTTATTTTTTTCCCCTATACTGCTTTTGCCATCGCCTTAATCTCTCATTATCCTATATATACATATATATTAATGGTAAATTAAATGATGGATAATGATAAACTACAAATATGAATGCATGCTTATAACTAGAAAAATGAAAATGCATATATGTATATTTATATTATAAACAATTTTAAACAAATAAAGTTAAGCATGTAAAAATTAAAAGGAAATGAATAGTGAGTGCACATGCTCTTTGAGTTTTGAAAAGGAAAAAAATAAAATAAAATAAACCAAATAAATTAAAAAGAAAAGTAAGAAAATCAAAAGGGAAAAGGGGGGGAAAACCTAAGAAAAAGGAGAATGAGGGTTTGAGTCTGGATAAAAGAAAGGGAGAGGGAAAAAGAGGGGGACCCCTTTTTCAGATTGGTATGGTTATGCTGCCAGAGTAGAGACTGGACTGATTGTTGGTAGGAGTTGGGAATTCTCAACAGACTTGAGTGGTAGCTCAGCCTTGGACGCGAGATGAGAAGCTAGTTACTCTATGATTGTGTGTGGCCCCTTTGCGGCTCGGGGGGATGAGGGGGAAGAAGCGTACCCCTAGCATTTGGCTGGGAGGTACCGGTGGGTTCTTGCAGTCGACAAGCAGGAGCAGGAGCGTCGGGAGCACAAGAATCATTGCTGCAAGCGTTAAGGACACATGTATGTAAATTTCTGGGCATTCTATCTTGCTGCGTGTGTTTATGAACTGTAGTTTTAATGGCTATCGTTGCCTGGAATTCGATGTTGTAGTTCCATGGACGGGTTTATAAACTTCTATGGCATTTTGTAGTCGTAAGGGAAATCAATGTAAAATCGAGTCTGGACTGTGTAATAAAATAGAAATTGCTTGGTGTTTATATCAACGTTTGTGGGTCAGAAATTTCTCGGAGTTAGGGTTACATTTCCCAGCTGTGTTTTGTGATGTTTCCCTGCGTGATGGGTTAAATTCGTCCTGCAATTTATGAGAATTATCTGCGTTAAAATTTTCTTTTGCGTAAGACGCGTGAGCCAAGCGTGCTCTCGGAGGGAGTCGTGTGCTTGTTTCCAGCGTTTTTCATTTATAATACATTGTGAAAATAAGTATCTTAATGTTTTGTAATTTTTATTTTAAGGCTTTGCTCAATGAAAGTGGACTTGCGAGAACATTGTAAGAAAAATAGTAGAGTATAAAAGATTTAAGGTTTTGTTTTGATTTTTTTTTGATATATGGGGTATTTGGCGAAGAAAATTCACCCCTTTTATAGGTAAACCTGTAAAACAAAGAAGTCCTTGTAACTAGAAAATATCTAAACGGATAAAGCCGAAATATGGAGTTTCTTGATGGAGGAATTCTAAGCTTGTGAAAGGAACAATGGCAGCTGAACAGGAGGTTTCTCCAGAGATGGGCCTCTCTCAAACGAACATCAATTGGGATAGGTAGGTCACCTTCTATATCCATTTCTGTAAACATTTTGCATTGAAGGTCTTCCCAAACCAGTAAAAACCACAGCAATTCATGGTTTTCTTGTCGGTTATTTGCTCCAATCGACGTTACTACATCAACGGATTCTTTCTACTTGCTATCTCCGACCACGTGGAGATTACCAGTTCTGGATTCAAATGGCACTTGTGGGTTAGGGTTTAGTCTTTTGCCGAGTTGGGGATTGGGTTTCGGGTTTTGTGTTTGCCTAGACGGGGTTAGGGTTTCGGGTTTTGTGGATATGGGTTTAGGTTTTCCGATTCTGGATTTAGTGCAGTTCAATCAAATTTTAAGCATTTTATATACATGGCCATCTGATGCACTCTAAGTTCTTCTGATTTTTCATGCGCAAGAGTGACTTTGCTTGCTGACAATGAAGGCAGCCGACACGTTATAATGCAAATGACGTAGAATTTTGAGATTTGATGGTATGGGTACACAACGGAGAATGGGAGAGAAAAAAAATATATATAGAAAAACTTGCACGACGACCAAAGCTCGTATCAGCGGGCCAACTCAATGAAGGTGGAAAGCGCCAGAGTGGAAAAGAGCAAAAGAACCATCATCATCATGATCTGTTTTTTTTTTAAATAAATACTTTTTGATAGAGCAAAAGAACCATCATCATCATGATCTGTTTTTTTTTAAATAAATACTTTTTGATAATAAACCTCCCTGGGAATAAAAACAAATTGTAGCAAAAGATTCTTGAAAAAAAAACTCGCCTGTAGCAGACGGTGGCACACGCGTTTCCCATCCCTTATGCATCTCTAACCTGTGCGCTATCCAAAGATCCTGAGAACCCTAGAGTCTAAGTTTTAATGCTGAGTTTAATGATAACCTCGTTTTTATCATTTAATACGGAATATCAAGTTGACGCGTAAGCAACCATGCTAACTTTGTCTGAATTAATGTCATTATTATTTTAATGCAATATAACGATGATGTATAGGTTGAAATGCAATACTGTTGATGCATTAAGTGGCCAAGTTTTGTTTTATGCTTTTATTGTTAAAAAACGCAATATCATGATGAGGCGTACGTAGCCAGGTTAACCCGTTGATTAAATGCTATGATTGTTTTAAAAAAATGCATTATCAAGTTGGCGCGCAAGCAGCCCTCTTAGCCTTGTTGAATTAATGCTATTCTTGTTTTAACGCAATATAATGATAATGGTGGATTTATTTAATGTTATTAGGGTTTAATTGCAATATAATGATAATGGTGGATTTATTCAATGTTATTAGGGTTTAAACGCAATATAATGAT
>SNQJ01S0050474.1:0-26296 GCA_010110895.2 Picea sitchensis
ATTAGTAATGTTATTTTATTTATGTAGTCTTTAGGCCATTAGTTGTAATTATACCTCCTAGTCTCCTATATATACCAAGGAGACATTTTCATTTTGAATCATTCAAGTATATCTCCTTCAATGTATATTTTGAATCATTCAAAATGATTCAAAGTATATTTATATTGGCCATAGTTCCTTGGCTGTAGATTCTCCCGAGACATTCAAAAAAACCGAATCTGTCAGGCAGAGTCGAATAGTACTCCTTGCTCTTCTGTCCAACTTCTCCCAATCTTCCTTCAACATACTAGTAGATGGTGTACTAGTAGTTTCTGTACTAGTAGGTTGTGTACCAGTATCTTATGTGCTAGTAGACGGTGTACCAGTAGGCTGTGTACCAGGATCCACAACGATCCATTGTTCTTTGTCTAGAAGAAGGTCCTCCATCTTGAGCTTCCATAGCTCAAATTTTTTACCATTGAACTCCTCTATATCGATTCTAGATGATCTCGCCATTCCTCTTTCTATACTTGAATCTCCACTGCAAAAGCTCCCACTAAACCCAGGTTTATCACAGACCCAAGATAAACTTGATTTATCAAGATCGAGCCAAACCCTCAACAAAAAAGGCATCCCTCTGAAGCCAAATACGAGCTCTCATACCACATGTAATTTTTAAACCTATGAAGTAAAGAAATGCATATAGATTCTTAAGAAAAACATAATTTAATCAATGGCTCATACACATAGTACACAAAGATTTTATACCGAAAACCCTCAACCAAGAAAACCTTTCTTATATTCATTATATCGAATTTCACCATTCACCATAAAGTATATATACAATTTTTTTAGGTATTCTGTAGATACCAAAACCCTAATCCCTTAATACGAGATTAATTTAGAAAACCACTAAAAATAGCAAAAACCACCTAGAAAAAAAATTTAGGGCACTGCCCCGGGCTACTGCCCATTGTCGAACGTTGTGCATAACCACGGGGGGCATACCTGCCTCCCTCTCGGACCCCCCTAGGAAAGCTCCCGATGCACATGACACGAAGAGAACTACTAGAGGGATCATCAAACGTAGTTTTCATATTTGATGCACCCACACACACACATGCAAAGAATATAACACATACCCAACACTCTGAGGTGTCCAATAATGGGGGAATGTATGACCGAAGGAGGTCCACATTAAACATTGGGTGCAAGCCAAGGAAGGGGGTAATTTTGAACTCAAAATCATTGTCACCCATATCCTTGGTGATGGTATAAGGTCCGTAGCGGAGTGGAATAATATTTTGATGGGGCCCTGCAAGGCATTCTTTTTGCAAGTGCAACCAAAATTGATCTCCCACCTGAAACTTGTGTGGCACCTGATGTTTATCATGGTGCTTCTTGTACTTGGCATTAGAATTCTAAAAAATGTCTTGAACCTATTAGCGAATGTGCCAAATCCACTCAATGTACCAGGTAGGTTTGTCAACTTCAGTTTGAGCATGGGATGAGTCTTCCTAGGTGGATGCAAGGGGTAGTGAAACCTCCATGGGATCAAATGGTTGAAAAACCAACCCCATATGAAATGGGATGTGGTATTTTGAGCTATCAATGGCTCTATTGTAGTTGTTTTTAACATAGGGAAGACTGTCATCCCATGTGTGGGGATGATTGGAATTGTACATGTGTAGGATATGCACAATCATCCAATTGGAGACCTCGGTTTGGCCATCCATTTGGGGGTGGAAGGCAGTGGATTTGGTGATCTTGGTATCCAACAATGATTAAAGTCTTGAACATAATGTCCTAAGGAACTGACTGTCCCGATCCAAGATTATGGTTTTTGGTATCCCAAAATGTACCCACATACGTTAAAAGAAGAGCTTGGCAGTGGCCTCTGTTGTGATGCTCTTCTTGTAGGTGACTAGAATTGGCATTTTATAAAAATTATCAACCACCTTAAAAACAAAGTCATTTCACCATTTGGTTGACCAAAGGGCTGAGATGTAGCCCATCGAGATGGATTCCTAGGGCCTTTCAGGACTAATTAGATGGGCGTACATGCCTTTTTTTATTGATGGCCAGTTTGGAAATGGAGCATGTAGTGGAGGACCTGATATACTTGCTCACATCCTGTCGAAGTTTTGGCCAATATAAATGTTGTTGCATCACTTCCACTATCTTTTCTATGATGAAGTGTCTTGCCACCCAACTGTAGTGGGATTCCCAAATCAGCTTCGCATACTCACTTGATGGAATATAGAGATGGACCAGATTGCACAATAGCCTGTATTGAATATGGAAATCAATGAAAAATGTGTTTGCACCCAACATCTGGTAGGTGGAAGTGAAGTCAGGATCTCTCTCATTGAGTTGGGGTCATTCAGCGGTCTCGTGGCTGCAGAAATTTACAACCTCAGTGAGTAATGCAACTGGCAGGTGACTGAGGAAATCAATGACGCAGTTGGTGATTTTTGTCTTATAATTGATGTTGAGATGAAAATGCTGTAAGTATGTGGATCACTTCTAATGGAGGTCATTCTGAAATTTTCCCTATGTCTGCATGAACTGCAGTGGCTTATGATAAGTGTGGATGACTATCTCCTTCCAAAGAATGTAATGCCTCCATGGGCGACATGATTGCACAATGGAGTAAATTTCTTTATCATAAGTAGGGTAATTATAGAAGACATTTGATACTGTCTCACTATGATAGGTCATAGGGTATCTATGTTGAGTGAGAACTGTTCCCACAACATAGTCTGAAGCGTCTATCTCAATATCAAAGGGTTATTTCAGGTCAGGTAATGAGAGCACTCGGGCTGAGCACAAGTGCTACCTCAAATCATCGAACACTTGTTGTTGTGACAGACCCCAAATGAATGTTTCCTTACCACCATATATGATTACTTGGCTAAGGGCCCATGAAAAATGGGATATTCCCAACATGAACCTACGATAGAAATTGGCAAGGCCTAAAAAACTGTGAATCTCAATGAGTGTGGTTAGGGTTGGCCAGTCACGAATGACCTGGATCTTGGATGGATCCGCATGCACCCCATTCTCATCAACAACGTAGCCTAGGTATTGGACCATGTCCATGCCGAAGGAGCATTTTTCCAAATTTACATATAGCTTGTGTTGGCGTAGAGTGTGCAAAACTTGTTGAATATGTTGTCAGTGTTATGTCCATTCTTATTGTAGATGGGGATTTCATCTAGATACACCACCGCACAATAATTGTTGAAAGGCTAAAATATATTGTCCATCATCCTCATGAAAGTTGTTGGGGAATTTGAAAAACCAAAGGGCATGACCAACCATTCAAAAATACCTTCTTTAGACTTGAAGGACATTTTCTATACATCTTTCTGCTCTATTGGGACCTGATGGTAGCCAGACTTCATATCAATCTTACTGGAGTATTTTCCCCCCTTGATCTAGTCAAAGAGATCATTGATTCAGGGAATCAGGTACCAATTCCTGAATGTGATTTTATTTAGGGACTGGTAATCATTGTAGAGTCACTAAGTCCTATATTTCTTCTGCACAATCATGATTAGTCTTCCACATGGTGATGAACTAGGTTAGATGTTCCCCTTTTTGAGTAGCTCTTGGATCTAACATTTGATCTCCTCGTTTTCTAATAAAGAGAAGTGATAGATTTTCCAATTGTGTAATGGTGCACCGGGGGTTAGATCGATTGAATTCTTGACCTGATAGTGTAGAGGTATACTATTTGGTGATAAGAAGATATCTTTGTATTCTTCCACAACCTAATCCACTTTCTTCTGCTGCGTGGAGAGATCAGCTATGGAGGCCATCGATCTGGTTGCAATGTTCTACTCACTTTGAGAGAGAATCATGAAGAATAAAAAATTCCCATTCTGAGAGGTGACTTTCTTGCATTTCTTGGCATAGATCAAGGAAATGGCACTAGGTGGCACTACCTCGGGTGTCCTGTACAATTTCATGTTCAAAATAATAATAACATTGTGAGGCCTAGAATCATATACAACATGATGTTTCCATAAATAAGGCTGGCCCAAAAGAACATCACAAACTTCAATAGGAGAAACATCATACAATAACTCGTCTTTGAAAGGCTTGATTCCATGGGACATGTGACATTATTGGATGACGTGAATATCACTTCCTTGGTGGAGTCATCCAATGGTGTATGGCTATAGGTGCAACATTATTATCCTTAGTGCCAACCGCTTGACGACCTTCGTTAATGTTAGGTTCTTCTGGCTACCACTATTAATGATGAAGTAAAGAAAAGTACCCTTCACCCACATATGTGAATGAAATAAGATCTCATCTTCCTCTAGCTCATCATATTCATCAATATGGATCTTGGTGGTAACAATGGTGGAACTAGGTTCCACGTCAATACTACATCTCCCCTTTTCTGGTTCTAACTCTGAGTTAGAATCCACATCTGATTCAAAGGCTTTCACATCAACCACCAATGACTATTTTGAGCAGAAATCAGTAGTGTTATGCCATGGGCTCTTATCCTTTCCATTTTCATTATCCCATTTTTCCATTTCTTTCCTTTTCCCTTTTTCCTTTCCCAAATTTCATGTAATTCCTTTATTTCCCATATATTTCTTTTCATTTTTCATATTTATTTCCATATTTCACGTGATCCATTATACACTTTCCAGAATTAGTCTTATTTACTATGGCTTACCATGGGTTCATGGGTTGGTGATATTTCCGAAGAGTATGTGTTATCTCTGCTACCCTTACAATGCACTTTGACTTCCACCACCTTCATAATGCACACAACTCTTTTTACTACTCTTTACTATGTAGATCTTCCAACACTTAGCCAAATATATGAGTTACAACAAGTTCATGCGTTGGTGATATAATATTTCTTTCATATATCATATGCAAGTACGCCCGACCGATTCACTTAGAATATTTTACAACTATTTACCTATCCTCTCCACTTCACCTACACTTAGAATTTTTTACACTCTTTCCTTACGATGTATTACAGCGGGTCCGCGGTGATTTCCTCACCTACCCCTGCATTCAAGTAAACCCCACCATATTATTTTAATAATATTTTTCTATCCCAAGTTCTATGAGGAACATCTCCAAGTGACACATGGCACTATATTAACCAGTAAGATATGTCCACATGGAAGTTTGATGGATGGTGCCACATGGCAACTAACTAATAGCGTGATTTTATTGGATGACATATGATGGACTCTTATTGGTAGATTTTTGGCCTAACGAGTGATTCCATGTGTCAAAATTTAGTTGGGTGACTCATCATTGTTGACTGGGCATGCAAAATTATTATTATATTCAACAATTTTTCAAGGGTCAAATTTTCCAAGCTCCATAGTCTCTTCTCTTCTCTATTTCTTGTCAAGTGTATGTTACACTTACCATTATATACCACTAAGAATATTATACTCATACATTTGGGATAATAATAATGAAGAAAAGTCGAATTTCAACAAAGGAGGTTGAAATCAAATGAAAGAGTCCACATTTACCAATCAAACTTTATCGATGCTCGCTGAGTCTCGATCTTGCAAAGGCTATATCCTGAGCTCCTCACCTCCATTTGCAGAAAAATTTATATCATTGGAAAGATATTTCGATGTAGAATATGGTGTTACAGATTTCAAGTGCTGAAAGTTGATACATTTTTCTCAGAAATTAAAATATCAGTCAGCTGCATTTTTTTAATGGGCTTGTGTGACAACTCAACTTCACAAGCTCATATCTTGAGATCCGAGCGATGAATTTGGGAAAATTTTATATCATTGGAAAGATAAGAATATGAAGATAACACATGAAATGATTCAAGTTGCTAAAAATATTTATTATCATTCCTAGAGAATTAAAACACAGTCATCCTCTTTTAAAGGGAAATTAATTAAATTTCAAAAAAATAAAAGTTTAATTAAACTTTTATTAAAAAAGGAGAGGGACCCACTTTGAATATACTTGTATTAATGATGTGAATTAATTAGTGAAGAATTAATGAGGCATTAATTAAAGGAATCTTTTTAATAAGAAACTTGTACGAGAATTTCTAGAAGCGCAAGAAACAGTTGAGACGATTCCTATAACCGTCGATGAAGAAAATAAAAGGACAACAACAAGAAAATGAAGAAATGAGGGACCATGATAGTGAGTTTATAATGATCACGTCCTTATTTTTTTTATCATGTCCTTCATCCAATTATTCCACCTCTTTCACTATAAAAGTTTAACCGAAGACGGATAACTCCTCTTTTCTTCTTACCAGGTCTTGTTGTTCTTCTACCGCCTACCGTCTTCCTTTTAAGAGATTGTTTCTTCTATTTATTTTCCTTATGGTCCATGTGATCCCCAATGCCAATATTTAAGACAAACACATTTTAAATTTCAAATAATATGTAATGGAATACATTTTTTTTAGAAATTTCAAGAGAGATACTTTGGGAACAATCTCGACTGTACTTTGTAACCCATAGTTTTGAATACAAAGTATTTGAGGTTGATCTATCATTATCTTTATTTGAGTTTCCCATGTTCACTCTGTTAAAGTTCTCTTATGCATGCATACCATCTTATTTTTATTTTTATGTGATAAAAAAATTTCATTTTAAACTATGATGGATGTGAGGAAATTTTGCTTATTTTCTTTAAATGTGTGAATGTCCTCGGTTCCTGGTCCTTTCTCATGAACTTTCTTTAAAAAGAAAAGAAAACATTTTCCCTTTTTATCTTTCTTGCAATATTTATATTTATTTGAATTACAATGATGAACTTATGTGAAGTCCCATATTCTGAATATCTATAATCCTAAGAAAATATTAAATAGGGGGATTTACATCCTCGAGAGGTTTACGTTTCAGTCCTAATGGACTCAGGCATAAACAGGTTCTTAGACCCAAACTGCCATGTCTTTTGTTTAAGATTATGCTTGATTTTGATGACATATCGTTAGGTCGTGCCCAAGGATGAGATGTCCAAAAAATCAATTTTTGTATGGATGTATCTATGTAGATCACCGTAGTATTTGAGAACCAGATGTCACTCAGAAAATTTTGATAGAAAGATTGGTGCGCAAGGTATGGAAGATATTTGTGAACTCTGGCACTCTTTGGTCCCTTTCTTGTCACAGTGTGGTCCATCTTGTATACTAGTCGTAATAAATTCCAATAGGGTAATATTGTTCCTTAATAGAATCCCTGTAGGACTCACAGGTGAATGTGACTATAAATAATGAGGGTTCCCCTGTTTCCTTTTTCTCACAGAAGGCCTGTCACCAATATTTGACATGGGGGATGAATTTTAGGAGCACAAACATAATATTTTCTCTATTCAAAAAGTTATGGACAAAAAAATACCCTTCTAGTAGGATTCAACCATTTGTCTACAACATCTGTGTTTATCTGACCTTCAAATATAGGAATATAACATTTTATTTATACCTTGAAGGGTGTAGTGCCTCTTCTCGAAGAAGATGCATCTCATGTTGGTAGCCATTGAAGGATTTGTGCAAAAATATCCATCATCTCGTTCATTTGTTGCACAAGGGATTCCTTGAGCAACAATTTAAAAGGATCTCTTGTCCCATCATATTTATTTTCTCTCATCATGGAAGGTCGCTTGGGCATGCAAGAGATTTTTTCCTCATGATAAAAAAGCTTGAGACCCAACTCTTTGTACCCTGACCTCATCGGGGACATGCACTAAGAAAGACAAGGAGGAGACCACTCTGATACCACTGATACAGATTTTATGTGAAGAAAAAAATGAATACATATATATTTTATGAACACATAAATACAATGAACAATAACAGAGGTACAGTAAAACTTGGCTTCTATTCAATAAATAAATATGCTAAAAATGTAAAATGTACTCTGAAATAATCTTGCTAGAATAGTGGCAGCTTATCTCTAAGAAGAGATGTGACGGTTTCACTCATTCACAAGAAGATGATTACAATGAGGCTCCAAAGGAATTTTTACATCAAACATGAATTCCAAAACCCTAGATATCCAAAAACATAACCCTAGGAGATGAAGTGTCAAAAGTCATGTGGGCCCCGTTGGGGTAAGTTGGTACATCAACTTCCCTGGGTCATAACATTTTCATACGATCGTCGTTTTAAGCGCACGATAGCTCTTTGGAAAGGTATTTCCAAGGAATACACTTTACGCCATCAGATTGTAACTATTTCTACAATGTGACTATGGCGAGCCTAGAAAACGATGTTTAGGGCCTCAAAACGAGCCCAAAAATTTGAGACCCGAAAAACTAGAAACAAACTACCAAAATGAAAACTGAAACTGCCAAGATGAAATATGTATGTGAGCCAGTTGGAATAGGTGGGTGGGAACTGATATCGACCTGGATCAACGTCACCCTAGAGAGGGTTGAGGTCATCTTTAGGGATTCTTATGTGATTTTTTAGGGTTAAATTGGATTTTAATATTGCAAAGGGGAAACGTGAGGGTTGTTGAGCCCTTTCTTTGTGGTTTTACCTAAAGTTAAGAGGAAACAAGCTTTGTAGGAGATTTGTATAAATATAGATCAACATATTTTCATTTGATCATAGAATTTTCACTTGGAGAAAGACTCCTTGGCTAAAATTTTCTCTCTTAATACTATCTCTTGTGATGATTTTTATTGGCTATTAGATGAAGAAGTAAGGCACTATATTTCTTGGAGGATATTTCTCACTTTTATGTTGGAATTTTCTTAGTTAAAAGGAGTTTATCTTGTTAATGCTTGGACTATGTAAGGAATCTCTCTTTTTATTTCTTATCTTCTTGGTTGAAAGGTTAATTTGTTAAGATTTTGGGGCATCTAAGTGCATATAACCCCACTAATCCCATCATAATTGTCTTTGAATAATTTGTTGCACAAAGGAATACTAGGAGAAGTAAAGGGTTTCACCCTCCTAGGTTTTTCCTAGATAGATTCACTTGCCTTGCAGAGTATAAAGGATTACACCCCCAAGGAAATAATACAAATAGTTCTATCGTTTAAAAGAATCCATAACCCATTATTTAAAGACACTAGTCTCTTCCATTGGGATACATGGAATCATGAGATATTGAAATTGTTTAAATTGAAATCTTTTCTACATGCTTAAAGCTAGCTAAGGCCACTAGGGAATCTTGTTTCTCCAAGGATTTATCTATTTTGTAATAATTTTATTCTATATCCATTAGGACTGCAAAAGAACACTTCACAAATTTCAAATGTGCTCATTTTCTAACCGTCAAAATTTGCGAGAAAGCTACCAAATTAATCTACTAGCTGTTGTTCTTATTTTGGGTGGTTTACTTATAAGTTTCGGTGGTTGGAATTTTCTGATGTAGAAATTTTTTGTTACATCCATAAGGATGAAATAATATCTCTTCCATAATTGTACCTAAAATCATTTTATTGTTGCTAAAGTCTTGTGCTATCATACTTGAGTGACACTAGTAATTACTAGCTAATCTCTTGCATATGTTTTTGAATTTTAGTGACTTGTTTAGCAACTCTTTTTATCATTTCATTTTTGATATATATCACTATATACTACTGCTAATTGGGAAAACAAGATTCACTTTATTTTCCATTAGATTAATCGGATCATATATTGTGTTTTATCATGTCTCGAGAAGGTACAACATTCCTCCACATGTACTCAAGCACTTGGAAACCATTGAATATCTCCAAGACGCGTTCCCAATACATCCTTCACTTAGTAATTTAACCTATAGGGGATTCACTTTCATAACCTCACTTTCCATATCATTTCTCCCTAGGGTCACCTAAGATTCACCCCTTGTGTTGGATTTATCCTTCACTATAGAGAGGGGAGGGTTTATCTAAGGTGACAGTGGGTAGAATCTCCCACTGTTAGCACCATCCCATGGATTGGGTTGGGATTTTCCCAGCCTACAGTTTGTGTGATAACATGTTTACGTCATTTTAGGGGAGGTTTTTGAATCCTCTTTCGTTCCCTAACGACACTTTGGCAAAATTCCTTCCCAAATATTTTACCCCTAGATTTCCTGGCGACTCCACTTGAAAGACATTCCCCTTGCACCCTTGATGATATATCCTTCAAAATCATCTAGTGACTCCACCATCTAAAAACCCACCTTTCATTGATTCCCTCCTTTCCATCCTTTTATGAGCCTTAATCTCATTTGGAAACTCCATTGAGGTATCTTTTTAGTCAATGTAATTATAACACCATGGGATGAAACCTTTCCCATAACTTGTCATGTATCTAGGAAGGAACTTTTAAAGATGGAAATGGAAAAAGATGCTAATGAAGCTACTGAGAAATTTATGAATCTTGTAAAAAGGCTATCTCAAAAATATGTTGAAGAACTAGCCCTTGAGGATGAAGAGATTATTGAAGGACATATATATAAAGAAAGTTACCAAGAATATCCCAATGAATTTTATCATGGTGAATATTTGGAAGAGACATTTATATATGTTCTCCCACTTGATGAAGATGAAGTACTTATATATTCCCTTCCATTTGATGAAGAGATCTAGGCCTCTCTTCCTCCTGCACATAAAGAACATAACATGATGAGTTGTAACCATTTAATAGATCTTGATGATACATTATTCCATTATTTTTAAAGAGAAGAAGTACTAGAAGAACCCTTGGATGCGACAGATCCTTTTTGGAAAAATAAAATAAAGTGTTATGTTTTAAAGATCAAGCCCCTTGTAATGAAGAGGTGATGGAGGGGCATGTCCATGAACAGAAAGATGAATTATCATCATGTGCAACATGTTGAGAAACCTCATGAAACATCATTATCTTGTATCCCTCTTGATGAAGGTGTGGTTTTACAACCTTATTTTCCTCCTACACAAGAAGTTGAAGAAGAAAATAGTATCAATGATGAAGAATACGAAGATTCAGTTGAATCTTCCCTAACCTATGTTCTTCCTACACACGAAGACAAAAAGATGGTCATTTTTAGTCGTAATAATCGTCTTATGAAAGAACCCTTGGATATGGTTGATGATCATATGGAAAATTTCATACAAATGTAGAGACATATATGGGATTTTGGTCATTTCATTTTTTATAGAGACCCCATTTAGGACATTGAGGGCGATTCTTGTGAAAAAGGGATTGAGTTATCATCTCCAGGAAATTGGCCCTCACTTGCACATGATTCATATTCTTGGAAGCCCAATGATGATATGATCATGGATTTATTTCATCCATTTGAGGATGAAATGTCACCATATACTCATGATGATTCTCAATTATCCCTTTAGACTTATAATTCTTACCCTTTTAGGGATTCATATTTGTTCTATGGAGGTTTCCAACCACATTTTCGCTTGGACTTTGATGGATACAGGTTCATGGTCATCCTAGAGAAACCAAATCTTCACATTGCAGAGCTACAATATTTTTTTCCTAAGGCATGTTACAAGATGAAAGGGAAAAATATTTCAGTAGCAAAAAGATTTATTCCTTTGGACATGAGGTTGTACCCTACCTCTTATCTTTCTCTCTGGGAAGCCATACAGTCTTCTTCTAATGTCTCATCTCCTCTATGTCTTCAAAAATTAGTGGGCCTTTGTGCATAGATGAATATGAACCATAGTCAATATATGGTAGTCCTCTTCAAAGATGGGTTGATAAATCTTGTGTCTATCACGTCAAGGAGGATTTCATGGATGATCAAGCTTGCAGTTTCTCTTTATAGTAGGATCTCCTCCCTCCCATACATCTCCATGACTTTATTTTCATGATTGATTATATGTATATTTATTCTCATGACTATTATGTGCTCAATTTGTCTTTGTGGTATTAAATTATTAAGAACATAGGGAGATACCTTGATGAAATGGTGGACAGGTGGTTGCACTAGTCGTATGAGTTCACCTGACATCACCTATCGCCTGATCTTTAGGGCCCCAGGTACCTAGGTAAGTAGGTAGGTCATATTACCTTTTTGAATTTTAATTTTGATTTCTCATGGTTGTTTAACTACATTTCATTTTCCATTTTTCTCTACTTGCATATTACTTTCATCATATTAGATATTTAGTTTAGAAATTAAAAACAAAATGCAATTTTTTTCTATATTAGTTCCTATTTTTTATTTTTTATTTTGATGTATATGGATGAAGGGTGATAGAGCCACCCTAGGTTTTACATTTGTATGTTTTAGTTTAGGAACAAGTCCAACCAGTAGATGTTGTAGTTCTCATGCACTCTACGATGAGTATAATTCCCCAAGTAAGAGCCATATGTTATCCCATTTTCCTAGAGATAAGTAAGGATATTATGTATTGAGGCCCTTAGGTTGCAGACATGGATTACCGAGAGGCATATGGCTGACAACATTCACTTAAACAGATAGAGGGCCACCTCACCACCCTAGATCTCAGGTTCATAATGAGGGTATCTACCACATCGGATTACTTCTGGAAGACATTGGGTATTTCTCCATGAGTTAAAATCCATGTATTATTGTGAGTGTCATTTCAATATTTGAGACATTTGGGTTTGTTGCATTTAAAAATTATTTTAATTATGTAACGTCTACTTGGAAATTATGCTCTTTTCCCTGTTTCACCTTGGTGGTTGAAATTTCACCCTAGTAAGTGGTTACCATTAGGGATATGTTTTCTATTGGGAGGTCCTCTTGATAGGTCATCACACCTTTCCCCACCATACTTTCCACTTTCCACACTTCATCCCCTCATCTCTTTATCTTTTGGTATTTTTTAGTGTACTAACCCAAGAAGGGACTGTCCCTCATTTCATGGGAAGAAGGGGATGAAGGCCATGAGGGAATGTTGATTGAAAAATATAAAATACATATTATGAATCTTCCATATGATCTCCAAAAGAGGTCTTGATAACAATGATATGTTTCTCCTAAAAAATCATATATCTGTAAAAGAAATCACATATGTATAAATATCCCACTTGTTGAGGGATATACACAAGTGCATTATAAGATAGAATATACCCCCATATCTCTTTGTGTACCTCTCCCTTCAAGTGACACGATGGTACTTCCCTCGAGGTAATCCATTAATGGATAGGGAGTACCCAGTGTTTGGACCTTAATTAATTAACGACAATAAATGGGCTTCATAAAAGGATGCATTCAAAATGAAGGTGCAAGACAACCTCTACAAAGGCACCTGTAAATGAGAAACTATGATCCCTTGTATTTCATGAATCCCATGCCCAAAAGTATTTACCCCATTTATTTCTCCTTGTCCACATGACCTAGAGAGGGGTCGACTTGGGAAACACTCCCAAACTTGAGGTATGATTCACCCAATAGGTCATATTCTCAACCCTCTGATACCTAAACTTGGAAAATTGCATAGCGTCTTTGAGAGATTCTTTAGTTTGATGAGGTGGTTTTCTATGCACATGATTAGGTGGTTCTTTTATTTTTTTTATTTTCTTATCATGATGTTTTTGAGTTGAGATCCTTAGAGGGTGTATTCATTGTCTTTACAAGATCTAGTTGGTGGACGATTTTGGAAGAACAAGCATAGTTTGGGATTCCTTGGGGTATAAGTCCCATAGGATGGACACCATGAAGTTATCAGTTGGATGATGATGATAGTATTTGAAGGATTGAGAGGCATCTTCGAAGACCTCACCTATCCCCTACTAGCCCTACGTTTTTCTTTTGGAGGTAAAAATGTCACACTTTAAGGGCTTGGCATCACCCTAAGGATGGGATTTGGTGGTGGAGATAGAAACTTGGTGTTTTGGAGAATGAAGACCCTTTGCATGACAAATACGAGTCTATATAATGAAGGAGGAGCCTCTGGAGGCCCAATGATTCATCTCTAAGCTCAATGTCCACCTAAAAAGGTCAAAACATCACCCTAGAAAGGGTTTTCGTCATATTTAAGGCTCTTTATGTGCATTTTTAGGGTTAAATTGGATGTTAATATTGTAAAGGGGAAAAGTAAGGGTTTTAGACCCCTTGATTTTTGGTTTATCCTAAATTTAATTCAATAAACTATTTTCAGGAAATTTGTATAAATTGAGATCAAACTTTTGTCATTTGATCATAACATTCTCACTTGGAGAAAGACTCCTTGGCTAAAACTTGTGCCCTATTTGGGAAATTTTATCTATCTCTCTTAATACTATCTCTTGTGATGATTTGTATTTTCTATTGGATGAAGAGGTAAGGTGCTCTCTTTCTTGGAGGCTATTTCTTGATTTTATTGTGTAATTTTCTTGGTTAAAATGAGTTTATCTTGTTAATGCTTGGACAAGGTAAAGGATTTATCTTGTTATTTCTTCTCTTCTTGGTTGCAAGGTTAATTGTTTTAATATTTTTGGGAGTATAAGTGCATACAGACACACTAATACCATCATAAATGTCTTCGAATAATTTGTTGGACAAAGGAATACTAGGAGAGGTAAAGGGTTTCACCCTCTTAGGTTTTTCCTAGCTATTTTTGCTTGTATTTAGGAGTATAAGGTATTAAACCCCCAAGTAAATAGAAAAAATATATTTACCTTTCAAAATACTCAATAACCCAAGTGTTAAAGGAAATAGGTCCTTGCATTGGGATACATGGAATCACAAGATATTGAAATTGTTTAAATTGGAATCTCTTCTACATGCTTAAAGCTAGCTAAGGCCACCAGGGAATCTTGTTTCTCCAAGTATTTATTTCTGTTGTAATAATTTTATGCTACATCCATTAGGGATTCAGAAAAAAAATTCACAACTTTCAAATTTACTCATTTTCTAACCATCAAAATTTTCTAGAAAGCTACCAAATTAATCTACTAGTTGTGCTTCTTTTGGGTGGTTTACTTGCAAGTTTCAGTGGTTGGAATGTTCTGATGTAGTAATTGCTTTCTACAGACATAATCCTTCAATAATATCTCTTCAATACTTATACCTAGCATCCTTTGATTGTTTCTAAAGTATTGTGCTATCATACTCAAGTTACACTAGTAATTGCTAGCTAATCTCTTGCCTATTTTCTTGACTTTTAGTGACTTGTTTAGAAACTCTTTCTAACATTCCATTGTTGATATGTATCACTATATACTAGTACTAATTTGGAAAGAGATATTCACTTGATTTTCCATTAGATTATTGGTCTTGTATCTTGTGTTTTATCCTGTCTCGGCTATGTACAACATTCCTCCATAGGTACTTAAGGACTTGGAAACCATTGATTATCTCCAAGACTCGTTATCAATCCATCGTTCACTTACTAATTTTACCTATAGGGGATTGAATTCCATAACCTCAATTTTCATAACATTTCAACCTAGGGTCACCCAGGATTCCCCCATTGTGTTGGTCTTATCCTTCACTAAAGTGAGGGGAGGGTTTATCTAAAGTGATAGTAGGTATATTCTCCCACCATTCTTTCCATCCCATGGATTGGATCGGGATTTTCCCAACCTAAAATTTGTGCGATAAAAATTTGACGCCATTGGCAGGGAGGATTTTGAATCCTCTTTTTTTCCCTAATGAAAATTTCGAAAACTTCCTTCCCAAAGCCTTTACCCCTAGGTTGTTTGGAGAGTCCACTTTAAGGATGTTCCCCTTCCACCCTTGATGATGTATTATTGAAGATCATCTGGTGACTCCACCATCCCATAAGCCATATTTCCTTTATTTCCCCTATTTCGTCCTTTGATGAGAATTGATATCATTTGGCGACTCCAATCAAGTGTTTTTTTAATCAATGGAATTATTGCACCATGGGATGAAAAATTTCCTAGAACTTGTCATGTCTTGAGGAAGGCACTTTTAAATATGGAAATGGAAAAATCCGCGAATGAATCTCCTGAGAAACTGATGAATCTTGTAAAAATGTTATCTCAAAAATATGTCAAAGAACAAGCCCTTGAGAATGAAGAGGTGCTTGAAGGATAGATATATGAATACAGTTACCAAGAAGATATTGATGAATTTTCTCATGTTGAATATATGGACAAGGCATTTGTATCCATGCTCCCACTTGATGAAGATGAAGTGATTATATCTACCCTTCCATTTGATGAAAACATTTAGGCCTCCCTTCCTCCTGCACATCAAGAAGACAACATGATGAGTTGTAACCATTTCAAAGATCTTAATGATACTTTGTTCCAGTATTTTAGAAGTGAAGAAGTATTAGAAGAACTATTGGATGTGACAGATCATTTTTAGAAAAAGAAAAAAAAAACATTGTGTTTTAAGGATCAAGCCCCTTGTGATGAAGAGGTGATGGAAGGGCATGCCCACGAAGAGAAAGAAGAATTTTGATGAGGTGCAACATGTTGAGAAACCTCATGAGAAATAGTTATATTTTATCCTTCTTGATGAAGGTGAGGCTATCCAACCTTTTTTCCCTCCTACACATGAAGTTGAAAAAGCAACTAGTCTCAATGATGAAGAATTTGAAGATCCAAATGAAGTCGCCCTACACTCTGTTCATCCTGCACACAAAGACAAAGTGATGGTCATTTTCAGTCATATTGATGGTATTATGAAAGAACTTGGATATGGTTGATGATTTTATAGACAATTCCATACAAATTGGGTGATGTAGATGGGATGTTTGTCATTTCATTTTTGATGGAGATGCCATTTACAACATTGAGGGTGGTTCTAGTGGAAAAGGGATTGAGTTATCATCTCTAGGAAATTGGTCCTCACTTACACATGATTTATATTCTTGGAAACTTGGTGATGATATGATCATGGATTTGTTTCATCCATTTGAGGATGACCTTTCACCATATACTCATGTTGATTCTTAGTTATCCCTTCATAGTTCTCATTCTTACCCTTTTGGGGATTCATATTTTTTCTATAGAGGTTTCCAACCATCATTTTTCTTAGACTTTGATGGATACAAGTTCATGGTCATACCAGAGGAGCCAAAGATTCACATTGCAGAGTGAGTATTTTCATCCTAAGAAGTTTTACAAGATGAAGGGGAAATAATTTTTTAGTAGCATAAATATTTCTTCCTCAAAAAATGAGATTGTCCCTTACCTCTTATATTTGTCTTTGAGAAGCTGTGCAATATTCTTACAAACTGTCATCTCCTACAGGTCTTTAAAAACTAGTGGACCTTTGTGCGCAGCTGAAAATGAGCCATTTTCTATATATAGTAGTCCTCTTCAAATATGGGTTGACCGATCTTGTGGCTATCACTTCAGGAGGGATTTACTAGATGATCAAACTTGTGGTTTCTATTTCCAGGAGGATATCCTCCCTCCCACCCATATCCATGAGTTTATTTTCATGATTACTTATTTGTCTTTGTATTCCCATGATTATTTTGTTCTGAGCCTGACTTTTTGGTTTTACATGATTAAGTACAGGGGGAGACACCTTGATGAAATGATGGAAAAGTGGTTTCAATAGTTGTATGAATTCACTTGATATCACCTATCTCCTGATCTTCAGAGACCCAAAACCCTAGGTAAGTCATGTTGCTTTCTTTAATTTTCATTTTGATTGCTCATGGTAGTTTAGTAGCATTTCATGTTTCATTTTTCTCTACTTGCATATTGCATTCGTCATATTACATACATATTTAGTTTAGAAATTAATATATATATATATATATATATATATATATATATATATATATAACATATATATATATATATTTATATTCCTTCCTATTTTTGAGTTTGATTTTGATGTATATGAGCGAAGGAATTGATAGGAAACAACCTTTTGAGTTTTGATTTTGATGTATATGAACGAAGGGTGATAGAAACAACCTAGGTTTTATGATTGTATGTTTCAGTATGGGTATAGGTCAAACCAGGAGATGTTTCAATTCTCATGCACTCTACACCAAGTACATTTCCCCAAGTATGATCCATATGTTATCCCCATTTCTTAGGGATAACTAAGGAGATGATGTCTTGAGGCCCTCAGGTTGCATACATGGAGTACCGAGAGGCATATGGCTGACAATGTCCACTTGCACAGACATAGGCCCACCTCACCACCATAGATCATAGGTTCATGATGAGGGTATCCACCACATCAACTTACTTCTGTAATACATTGGATCTTTCTCCATGAGTTACAAGCCAGGTATTATGGTTTGTTGCATTTAAAACTTCTTTTGATTATGTAACATTTTCTTGGAAATTATGCTATTTTCCTTGTTTAACCTTGGTGGTTGAAATTGCACCTTACTAAGTGGTCACCATTAGGGATATGTTTTATACTAGGAGGTCCCCTTTATAGGTCATCTTACCTTTCTTGAACATACTTACCACTTTCCACACTTCATCCCCTCATCTCCTTATCTTTTGGGATTTTCATGTGTACTAGCCCAATAAGGGATTGTCCCTAATTTCATGGGAAGAAGGGGTTGAAGGACCAAATGGAATATATATGGAAAAATATAAAATCCATATTATGAACCTTCTAGATGCTCACCCAAAAAGGTCTTGAGAACAATAAAATATTTCTCCTTAAAAATCAGATACTTGCAAAAGAAAACACATGTGTATAAATGTCCCACTTATTGAGGGATCTACATAAATATGTTAAAAGCTAGACTATACCCCTATGGCACTCTTTGTACCTCTCCCTTCAAGTGACATCATGGTACTTTTACCCAATATTATCAATCATCCCATAGGGAGTACCAAGTGTTTGAACCTTAATTAACTAATGGAAATAAATGGGCCTAGAAAAAGGATGCATTGAAAATGAAGGTGCAACACACCCTCTACAAAGGCTAAAATAAATGAGACACTATGATCCCTTGTATGTCATGAAACCTATGCCCACCATTATTTACCCCATCCATGTTACCTCCATGTGACCTAGAGAGGGATCCACTAGGGAAACACTCCTAAACTTGAGGTATGATTCACCCAATAGGTCACATTGAGCACTTGTTTAGTTTGATGAGGTGGCTTTTGATGCACATGCTTAGGGGGATATTTATTGATTTGATTTACTTATTATGATTCATTTGACTTGAGATCCTTGGAGGGAATATGTTGATTATTTTGGTTGGTTTTCATTGATGTCAACCCTTGAAGAAAGTCTGGTAGCACAAAGGTTTGGGTAATGGACCCAATTTTGTTTGATGTATAATGGTATGAATTTTAATATATTTGAAGTTAAGACTATTCTATATGGATAGTACATGTCATGCCATTTTTGGTGGTATCTGGAACTTCACATAACTCCCAACGGTTAGAGAGTTATGGCCATGTGAAGTTGGAGAACCCTCATGAGTCATCTAGAAGCCCCAAAAGGTCAAAGTGGTCAAAGTGGTTGCAAAGAAGAAATTATTTAAATAATAAAGGAAAGTGATGGGTGTACTATAAGTCAAATTGATTTACAAAATAAATTATTTAAATAATAAAGTTAATGGATAAATTACTAAGTGGACAAGTGTTTAGAAGTGGGTTAGCCCTAAAATAAGGAAAGTGGTTTACGATGGTTATAAGGTAACCCATTGAGGAAGCTACATAAAAGTATAAATAACAGGAAAGGGTATCTCATTTAATTACACTTGAGAATATTGAATATCTACAAGCGACTGAGGTAAGAAAAGGATATCTAAGGATAATTTCAGAGGGAAGGTGATGTAAACAAGGCCGAAATTCAAGGGAGAATAAATTATTTTTATGATGATTTCTAAGGTATGTTATTTACAGTTCCTCTCACCATTTTGGAAATAACTTTGTGTCTAGAATGATTTAGAACACTAAATATGGAGGCTATTGAGGAAACATATCCAAGTATTTTTGATAAAAAGTTCAACTTATGGGTCTTTGTATTTTTGTAGTTACACTCCGTGGAAAATAGGGTTTGTGGCTAGTCCTAGAACTAGTCTAAAACATGTGTTTTGGGTAAAAATGTCATAACTTCTTCATAACAGATCCAAATTCAGTAAGACCAGATGTATTGGTTAGATTTCCATATTTAGTATTCTTTATACTATTTTTAGATCTATACAACAAATATTAAGTGTGGGACATGCTCTACATGTTCGCTCTCTGGAATAAGCCAGAATTCAACAAGGTATGGAATGTTTTCTATAACTCCTTTTCTGAGAGGTTCCAAGTAGTGAAACCTGGAGGAATTGCATAATCGTAATTGAAGAACATTGTGTATTATTTTCATATCTTTATTCATTATAGGTACATAGTTATGATTATTTCAAGTTAGGTTTGTTGACTAATCCAAAATTAGTCATGTGAGACTAAAGTAAAGTTTGATGAAAATTATAGCCTCTTGTTGTTAATGTTAGGGAAGGTTTGAAGGTATGTGATAATATACACCAGGTATGTTACAGAGTTACAAATCAGATTTGGATGATGAAATTGATGAGGGATTCTCCTTGAGGTACATGTTCGGTACATGTTTGAGACAAGTAGCTGATGAGTTAGCACATACATGAGGTTTATAGTTGATCATGTTGGTATATCTTGATGATTCATAGTTGATGAGTAGATGATGCATGATTGGTACGTACTTGTTACATGGTTGGAGGCACTTGTTAGTAGTATTGTTGACACATGGTTTATGGATGATGTAGCATACGTCTCTTGGTATATTATTATAAGAACATATTGATCTTGGTGATGTTTATGAGTTGTTGTTTTATGATTGGCTGATGCACATATTGGTGATATCGTGCATATGGTTGAGAGTTGTCTTGGTGATTGATCTTGGTGAGTAGATATGATTTGGTTGATAATATTGATAAAACATGTTGTTGTGATAGGTTGTTTGGACATGTTATTGTGGCAGGTTATTTGTATAGGTTTGGTGCATGGTTGATGCATTTGTTTATGGTATAGGTTGAGGTACAGGTTGATGTATGGTACATGTTGGCTCATGTTATTGGTACAGGTTATTTGGTGCAGGTTGATTGGTACATATTTACAATAGTATATCTCAAAGTGATAGTGTGACAGTGGTTCCATCATTATACTTATATTTTAGGGTGGTTGGATAGGGAAAGGACAGGTGGTTGTAGCCACCTTCCGGTTGTAGCTAGAGAACATAGGGGGTTGTATCCTCCATCTAGTTGTAGCCAGAGAATTGGGGAGTTGGAGCTTCTCTCAGGTTGTATCCTGAGAAACTAGGAGTTTGGAGCCGCCTTCCAGTTGCAGCTGGAAAACAAAAGAACTTGGTGCTTCCAATGAATGTAATTCTTAAAGACATATAATAAAAATCATTCTATGGTTTTCTCTCACTTTGCATTTCCACGTAAAAACACTGGAGTACTATGTATGTGTATGATTTCTCATTTGTTTATTGTTTATTTACTCTGCAACTATTGGATGCTAATGATACCTATATATAACACTTGCATTTTATGGTTAAAAAAGATTAAATTTCTCTATTAATGATTCACCCCCACTCTCAGTAATCCAACAATTGGTATCAGAGCCAGTTCCTTCAGAAATCAGTTTAACCACTGGAAGGAGATCACAAATTATTCTGAGAATGGAGTACCATTGTTTAATGGTTGGAATGGGTTAAAGTATGAGATATGGAGTAGAAGCACAAAAGTATTTTTACAAGATAGATGCATTATGTTTGGCTATCAGTCGTTATAGGATATGATAGTTCAAAAAGGGAAAAGACTGTAGCCAAAAAGGAATTGAAGAAGAATAAAAAAATAGCAATGGATTTCATCTGGGAAGGATTACCTAATCAGGTAAGAGAAAATGTTGGTAAATGTTCATTAGCCAAAGAACTTTGGGATAAGTTACATGACATATATTATTCACCCATCTCAGATTTAGAAAATTCCAAAGAATATGCAGGTACAAATCAAGAAGAAATATGTTCACCATGTCAAACAGATTCAGAAGATGAAGAGTACATAATCAATAAAGGTATGTTGTTTTGATCTAATTGTGAAAAATGAGGACATATTGAAATAGAATTCCATGAAGCAAATGAGACAGAAAAACTAATTGAAAAATAAGACAATTATGAAGAATAATTTATTAGTGATTTAGATGAACTAAGAAAAGAAAGAGAAGAAAAAAAGTCACTCAAGAAAGAATTGATGAAACAAAAGGAATTCATTCACATTTTTGAAGAAGCTAAAGAGATCATCGAGAACTTAAGAACTCATCTAGAATAAGCCAGAAAGATCGAAGAAAATATTCAATATCAAAAGAAACATTTGGAAGACAACATTGCAGCATAAAAGGAAGAAGCAGAAATGAGAGAGAATATATTAACAGATCATCCTAAGGAAATAACTAACTATCTAAGCTAGCTTGAGGTAGAGTTTGGTCAAGAAGAGAAAGGACTTGAAGAAGCGAAAATAACATAAGAAGTCATGAAGTATAAGATAACGAAGAAAGAAGAAGAGGTTCAGAAGCTTGAAGAAAAAGTTGTCACATTGAGAAGTAAAATCGTCAAGCTCAACAAGAATGTTGAAGAGACAGAAACATCCACATTAGTTATAGAGAATGAAGAGAAGCACTCTAGGTTTCTAGAAGAGAAGAATGAAGAAAATAGAAAGATTTATGCAGACGTACTTACAGGAAGGAATCATGGTGAACCAAAATCTAAGAAAACTATTGAAGATACATGTTCAAGAAGACCATACATGTTCAATACATAAAGAATCTTTAATAATGATCATGATCAGTCAAGGGAGAAATTCAGAAGGAATACACCACAAATAAGATAATTCACTCCCACATATGAAAATTTCTTTTATGATCATTGTTTTTATTGTACTAATTTTGGACATAAGGTTGCAGATTGCAGGGATTATAAAGGAAATTTTCAAGCAAGAAATTCCTATGTGGCCCCACGTGACATTGAATGTTACAAATTTCATAACTATGGACACATATCTAGTGATTGTAGAAGCATAATCGATACTTCCATGAAAGAGAACACTGATATCAAATATAAGAAAGTATGGATAAGAAAACATGAAGAACATATGAACAAAGACCAGGTCCCAGAGATCACAATATTATAAATAAAACGAGATGAAGAAAATTCTACAAAGAAAAGGAAAGATGTCAGATACAAAAAGGTTTGGAAATAACAGAAAGAAAAGAAGGATAGATAAATAAGGAATAGGTTCAAGAGATTGTACTTTCAGGCATTGTAGTGAAAGATGGATTCGTTGACAGAAGGAAAAAAGTCAGAGATCAGAGAGATGATGAATCTACCAATGAAGATGATGATGAATACATATCAGAGAAGGAATTGTTATGATCCATATGGCTTAGAGACTTTGACATAATATGAATAATAGACAGGAGGAGTCTATGCGGTAGTTGAGACAGACCATAGAACCATCCTACAAGCAACTTGCAGAGTTTGACTAGACATATTTAGTACATTCAGTTATCCGAAGTACAATATGATAGATTAATTAGTTGTAGTAGTACTTCATGATAGTACAGTGACATATGAGTGAAAATTATGGATAGTTGTGTAGTAGAGTTTTGGATAGTATGGACAGAGATGGATTTGTAAGAACACTTAGCAGGTTTGGAAATATATATGATGATGGATGAGAGCATGGATTCCAAATTGAAAGATATTGTTTGGACACATGCAATGCATACAATAATTCACATTCAAAATAGAGTAATGCTCAGAAACAACAATGACAAAACTCCCTACGATATATGGAAATGAAGACCAACAAATGTGAATAAATTCAGAGTATTTGGAAGCAAATGCTACATCAAAAGAGAAGATGGAAGAATGGGGAAGTTTGACTCTCATGTGGAGAAAGGAGTACTTGTTGGTTACTCAAGTACAAGGAAATCATACAAGTGTTACAATTTGAGATTGCACAAAGTTGTGGAAAGCATCAATGTGACAATTGATGGAACAAGTGGACAAGAATCAAAGGAAGAAGAAAATGAATCAGTGGAACATCTTTATAAAGAAGAAGAAAAATATGAAGAATAAGTAGAAGAGGAAGATGAAGAAGATCCGACATAAGTAGAACATAAATTTCAGCAAGTGCCTCCAAGGACACCTAGAAAACAAGTAGAAAAGAATCATCCCTTAGATCAGATTATCGAAAACAAGGATGCAAGAGTTGAGACTAGAAGAAGAATCCGTTCACCATAACATATGAACCTCGCATTCTTATCTATGATTGAACCAAACAGTTTTGAAGAGGCCAACAAGGATGAATTCTGGAATAAGGCCATGGATGAAGAATTGGATCAAATAGAGAAGAATGACACTTGGGAATTAGTTCCAGGACCAAGAATAATAATGTGATTGGAACAAAGTGGGTTTTCATAAATAAATTGAATGAAAATGGACATGTTACAAGGAAAAAAGATAGATTGGTATGTAAAGTATACGCACAGATTGAAGGAATCGACTTTGAATAGACATTTTTCCCAGTTGGAGGAATGGAAGGAATCTAATTTCTTTTATCTTATGCATGCTACAAGAATATTAAAGTGTATTATATGGACGTGAAATCATATTTTCTAAATGGGGAAATTGAAGAAGAAGTCTACATCAAACAACCAGAAGAATTTCAGTTTTCAAAGAATGCGGATTACGTGTGCAAATTGAAGAAGGCCTTGTTTGGTCTAAAATAGGCTCCTAGACCATGGTATTCTAGACTAGATAAATATCTACAACATGCAAGGTTCTAAAAAGTAAGTGCAGACAACAACCTCTACATCAAGGTAACTCAAGATAGTATTTTATTAATTCAAGTTTATGTCGATGATATTACTTTTGGAAGTAATGATGACAGGTTAGGCCATTAATTTACAAAGGATATGAAAAATGAATTTGAAATGGCATTACTTGGAGAACTATCCTTCTTTCTAGGTCTTCAAATACATCAAAGAAGCCAAGAAATTTTTATTTCTCAAACTAATTATATCATAGAAATTCTAAAGAGGTTTGGAGTGGAAGATTGCAAACCAGTTACCACTCCTATGCAAACCAGTTGCAAGTTGAGCAAAGATGATTATTAAAAGTCTACAGACCACAGGTAATACAGGTCAATGATTGGAAACTTACTATATGTGACAACATTGACCAGATGTAATGCAGGTAGTTGTATAGGTGGCATGATTTCATGCAACACCAAAGGAATCACATGTATTAGTAGTGAAGAGGATTTTTAGATATCTCAAAGGAACAAAAGAGTTTGGATTATGGTATCCAAAAGGAAAGGATCTATCACTTATTTCCCACACAGATGCAGATTGGGTAGGTTGCATTGATGACTAACGAAGCACCAGTGGACCAACGTTCTACTTGGGTGAGTGTTTAGTATCTTGGCTAAGAAAGAAACAATCATCAATATCTTTATCTACAATCGAATCAGAGTATAGTGCAACAACAAGATGTTGTACATAGGTTCTATGGATGAAATAGAATTTGACAGATATACAAGTTGAGTATGATGATCCCATTCCAATCTATTGTGATAATACAAGTTCCATCAATATATCAAAGAAACTAGTGATGCACTCCAAGATGAAGCACATTCCAATCAAGCATCACTTTCTATGGGAACAGGTTGCAGAGAAGAACATCTTAGTTGAATATGTGGGCACAAAAGAACAAGTGGAAGACATATTTACAAAACTACTTCCACGAGAAGACTTTGAGTATCTTCACCAGAGACTCAGAGTAATTTCTACTCCAAAATGAATTCTTTTGAATGATTATCTTATATGTCTTAGATTTACACGAGGAAGCACCATAAAAATGATAATTCAGGTTGGGAGATTAGTTTCAAGAAAATTTTAGTCAAGGGGAGAAGCCCCTGATGGAAAGATACCTTTTCCATTAATGACAAAGGGGGAGAGACTTATCAGATGCAAAGGTAAATTCTTGGAGAAAGAGCACAGAGGCATGGTTCCAAGGGGAGCGATGGTCATAGGTGGATCATGAGTGATATGAATTTAGTATTGCATTAGACTGTTTCCATCAATTCCAAAGGGGGGGATTGTTGATTATTTGGGTTGGTTGTCATTGATGTCAACCCTTGAAGAAAGTCTGGTAGCAAATTTTGGTAGCTTAAAGGTTTGGGTAATCGACCTAAGTTTGTTTGATGTATAATGTTGAGTTTTAATATATTTGAAGGTAATAGTATTATAGATGGATAGTACATGTCATGTCATTTCTGCTGGTATGTCGAATGTCACATAACTCCTCACGGTTAGAGAGTTAGGCCATGTGAAGTTGGAGAACCCTCATGAGTCATCTAGAAGCCCCAAAATGTCAAAGTAGTCAAAGTGGTTGCAAAGAAGAAATTATTTAAATAATAAAGTAAAGTGATGAGTGTACTATAAGTCAAAGTGGATACAAAATAA